>VXAX01000398.1:389853-438741 GCA_013399835.1 Leptocoma aspasia | reverse complement strand
AACCACCAAAAAAAAAAACCAAAACCCCACCCCTCTAAGCTTTGTCTTCTGCTTCTATTTCAAAATAGCAAATTGCTTCTATATATTAAAAAAAACTTTAAAATCAAAGCAATGAGCTATCACTTTTGCTAAAAGAGATGAGTAAATGAAAATATTCTACATTGTTATTGATTGCCAAATGATCCCCAAAATAGCATATATTAACATACATTTCTTTGTGAATAAAAATGTAGCTATAAGCCTGTCAGAGCTTGCACAGGCTGATGATGTCTTCTCTTTCAAGTAGTTTCTCAAATTTCAGCTGCTCTGTCAGCAGCATTTTCAATTTGTAAGTAAATAACAGCCCCTATGTGAAGTACTTGGAGCAGTTAATGCATTAGACCTTTTTTAAAAAATAAATTTTAAAGAACAATTTGCTAGACATCTATTTTTTCCTAATCAAACCCATAGTATGTTTGCTTTTCTAATTAACTACATAATACAGTCTGTATCTGCATTTTGTATTAGCTGCTAAAACACATTAAGATTTCAGGAAGAAACATTGTGCTGTAGCAAATGCCTTCTTAGTTATTTTCTAGTATGAAAATTAGAAATATCCATTTAGATAATTTGTGGTGCAATGGTATTTTCTAGATATTGTTTGTTACTTGCTTTGTAAATAAATCATCAGTAGTTAACTGGGGGAAAATGTACTTTGATGAATTTAAGTGTATTCTGAAATACAACAATACGGAACAGAGGGGTTTTTTGTCTTTTTCTTTCTGCAGCCAAAATGTATTTCTTATTTTCATTGTTCAAGTCTGTGTAACAATAAGGTTATAATGTGAAATTGTTTCTTTCTGCCATAGACTGCATAATAAAGATTGAAGACCAAATCCTTGCAAGTTGTAAATTAAAGGATTATTTGAGTTCCATCACTGTGTTGCAACTAAATATGTAGCCTATATATCAGCAGAATATGAAGCTAGATATAACAGAAGTGCCTTAATTTTTTTCTCTTTCTGTTGAAAATTCGACTGTGTAGTCATATGGATTTATGTTTAATTTTGTGCTAGTTTAGCTGTATCACCTCGTAGCCATCATTAAAGTTCAAACCATAGTCATCATCATTCTAAGAGGTTTTGCATCTAATTTTTAAACAGCATAAGATAGGCACTTGGAAGAAGTTGATAAATTGTTTTGCACCACACAGCAGTATTATTTAAATAACAAAACCAACATAGAATACCCTAGATTTAAGTGGACTAACATCCTATGACATCATTACTACCTGATGGATTCAGAGTAGTCTGACATGCTCACATACAACAATCAAAAATTTTTAAAGTATTGAATGACTATTTGGAAAGTCTTAACTGATAGACCAAAAACATGTTTAAGTAAATTTAAGATCATAGTTTGGTGAGTAGTCAAAAGTTCAACTTTCACAAAATTTACATAATTAATTGAAGCCATTATTTCTTCTTTACTTTGCATGAAGCACACAGGCAAAATACTTTGACTTGCCAGCGGACAGCCAAGTATTTTTAAGGACATTTTCTGTTTCTGCAATCCAACAATTGAGAAACGTGACTGTAAATATGTTTAGCAGTAATAATGTTGTAGCCTTGATGGTTTAAGGATATGAGGAAGTCAATTTTATTAGCAGAGGACTAGCAAAAAGTAAGAAAAATATCTTTTTTTTTTCATAAGGCTTGAATGTTCATTGGTAGTGCTTTGCAGTAAGCAGCATATTATTACACAACTTCTGTATCTGCATTGTAAACCTTTAATAAAAATCTCTCTGTTTCATGTGGGTTTGCACTCAACCCCATTGTCCATGTTTGTGGTGAGAACATTAAATAGCACTGATCCCAAACGTATCCCTGAGGGAGACCATTTGTCACTGATGTCCATCTGGACATTGAGCCTTAGACCACTACTCTTTGGGTGTGGCTGTCCTAGCAGTTTCTCATCTATGGAACAATCAACCCATCACAGCCATATGTGCCCAATTTTGAGAGAAGGATATTGTGGGAGACCATGTCAAAAGTCTTACCTATGTCCAGACAGATGACACCCAAGGCCCTTCTC
Organism: Leptocoma aspasia; assembly: GCA_013399835.1. Taxonomy (NCBI): domain Eukaryota; kingdom Metazoa; phylum Chordata; class Aves; order Passeriformes; family Nectariniidae; genus Leptocoma; species Leptocoma aspasia. Next base: position 436,668 of record VXAX01000398.1, on the reverse strand, counting down.
TAATCTGCTGAGGTAGTCACTCCATTGTTGAAGGCCACAAGGTTGGTCAGGCAGGATTTGCCCTTGTTGAAGGCATACAGGCTGTCCCAAATCACCTCCTTGTCCCCCAAGTGCCTTGACATAACTTCCAAGAGTTCTGTGATGTTCCCAGACACAGAGGTGAGTCTGATATGTTAGTTCTCAGGAGCCTCCTTTCTACCCATTTTAACGACAGGTGCAATGTTTGCCTTTTTCTAGTCACCTGGGACTATACCTGACTGCCATGACTTTTCAAATATGATGGAGAATGTCTTAGCAATTACATGAGCCAATTCCCTATTTACTTGAAGGAGTCTCTATATAAGGGAAGAGGAAAATTGAGTTGCCATTTTCCACTGCACAGATAAGACTCCATGAACCCAAGTCTCTTTGTGTGAGTTTGTCTCTCTTGAAGCTGGAATGTAGCTGAGTGTAATTGCAGATGCTTTAGCAGAAGAAATATGCAGCTGAGTTGGATTTGAGCTGACTTGTGCTGGTTCACTCAGCTAAAAAAAGGGAAGGGAGATCTCAACAGGTGAACTCCCCGTCTTTTTGGCTTTGTCGTTAATAAAGTCAAGGCAGCATGAGTAGGATTACATGTGCTACAGGCATCTGGCTCTCCTTTTGAATAATGGGAAGAAACCTTAGAATCTACATCATGCCCTTCTGTATTCCCAAATTAATAAAAAAATGGGGCACTTATATTAGATTTTGTCATGGGCAAAACAGTCTCAACTAATCCTTGCTAATTAACCATATGGATTCAGGTAATCGGGAAAAAATCTGGAAATCAACTATGTTGATTTACCACTGCCAACCGCAGTGGTAAAAATACTACTTTGGTGGCCTCCAGTGGGTCCCTGCCCCAGTGTGGGTTGCCTGCAGACACAGTCTTCTCGGGGGTGTCCCAGTTCTTGCTTCTTATTTTTCACAGGTTTTGGTGTGTTGGGGTCTTTTTGATCAAAGCAGTTTTCTATATAAGGTCAGTGTTTTGGCAAATTTACAAAAAAGAGTTTAGCTCTGATTTTCTAAAGACCATTCAATAATTTTTTTAAGTTACCTACTTCTGCGTTACTTGATTTTCTCAAAACTATATTTTTAAGATTGTGTTCTCTTGAAAGCATTTTTGTACAAACAAACTGAAAGATGTTCTTTCAGTTTTTGCTTTGCATCAAACATTTTCTTCAACATGTAGGATCAAAGTGATGACTTTTGTGTCAGGACTGTTAACTGCCTGGAAAATATATCGTCTAGGAATCGCCAGTACTAAAATCTCCAAACCAGGTGATAAGATCAGCACTTTACTTTCTACTGGTATCCAGTTCCTAATTTGACCAGCTGCTGTTTCTCCTAATATTTTAAATTTTTTCTCCTGATTAGTGATTCCATATACTACATTTTGTCAAATAAAGTGAAGGCAAAAGTGCTTGGACTTTGGCTGAACTTTTTACCTGACACAGGATTATATTCTTCTGCTTCCCTTCCCCCCCCAGATTTCCAACAACTAGTTACTTTCTTTTGAATTTTTCAAAGAAGCAATATATTTGTGAATAAGATACAGTTTAGTTCAGTTCAGGATCATCTGAGTTCTTTCTCACTGCTTACCAATTCTACAAATGTACATATTCAAACCTCTTATATTAAATGTTTGCTTGGTTTACTCAGTAGTGCAGAGATTATACAGGCTGTTCAAATTTAATTGTTTTTTTTTATTCCTTTACTGGGATATTTTCTTGTATCTGATGTTCTAGAGAAGAGAAGACAAAAGAACAGGGAACAGGCAGGCTCCAGGCATACACTGTTCACATGTAAATGATGCATCACCTTGTTTCTGCACATCAATTTACTGTCACAGTCTCTTTCTGTAAATATCTATTTTATTTTTCCCTTGTAATGTTGTCAGTAGGCAGCATCAGAAGAACTCATTCTTCTCAAGAGTCCTGTACATTGAGTCAGAGGGATAAATACAACCTGATAGATATGATAAGGAGTCTGATGATCAAGGCAGACAAAACTTCTTGCTCTGAAAGATTTACAAATCAAGATGGCTTCCATGTGTTATAATGCAATTAGATAAAAACAGAGAATGCTAGCATCGTAACACTGACACAAAAGTTATTATACAATTTTTATGAGACTTTTATTTTCAAGAGAGGATCAGACTGTATCATAGTATCCACTTATGATGGATCAAAATTTCATGCATTGACATTAATTCTTAGTACATCACCAGATGAACTCTGAAGGGGGGCCTCCTATTGGTGTTCCTAATAACTATAATCTCCCTCTGTGCTGATGGTCTCTGGCTTAATGCAGTTCATTACAGAGCAACAGGAAGATTAATTTTTTTAAAACATTCCATAGAGCATTTATGTTGCCTTTTACACTGCCATCATCATCTCTGTAATTTGGAAGTTGAATATGGGAAAATTGTAAGAAAGCTTTTCTTCTCTCCCAAGAAGACCGTGCACTAGATGTGGCAGAGAAACCCCATGTTAACTGTGTGAAAGTAGAAGTAGCAGTGGAATCACACATGTGCTTGTAACTGTACACACTACCTGTACTTCTGCCTATTGGTTGAGCTGAAGTAGAATCACAGAATCACAGAATCACTTAGGTGGCAAAAGAGCTCTAATATCGTCAAGTCCAACCATTAACCCAGCACTGCCAAGCCGACCACTAAGCCACATCCCCAAGGGCAGTATCTACAAATCTTTTAAATACCTCCAGGGCTCAGAACTCAACCACTTCCCTGGGCAGCCTGTTCCAATGCTTGACAAGCCTTTGCATGAAGCAAGTTTTCCTAATATCCAATCTAAACCTCTCCTGGTGCAACTTGAGGCCATTTCCTCTCATCCCACCCTTTGTTACCTGGGAGAGGAGACCAATCCTAACCTGGCTACAACCTCCCTTCAGGCAGTCATAGAGAGCAATAAGTCTGTGAGCCTCCTTTTCTCCAGGCTAAACGCCCACAAGCTCCCTCAACCACTTCTCCTAAGAGCTGTGCTCCAGATCCTTCACCAGCTGGAAGTTTTAGTCCCTTTAATAGCAGGGGGTCTTTAAACAGTCAGGAAAGGAATTGCAATCAGTAGGAAGTAAAGCAGGTGGCTCCCTTGTATACATACGTACTAGAGACATTTTAGACAGAAGTATCCTGAAGGTATAATGGGATTTCAACCTATTAAATCAAGAATACCCTCCTTCCACACTTTTCTTAAAGCAAAATATCATGTGTTGGGATCACTTGGACTTGGTAAAAGACTAGCAGAATGCTTGTGTAGACAGTCTGAACTGTCTACACAAGCATTGTAGCATTTGGGTTTGGCTTTCAAATCTCTGGATTGGTGAATTTGCCTGTGAGGGATGAGCAAAACACCATCTAAAGAAATTCTCACAATGTTTTGGTTTAAAAGTAATAATATGGATCACTAGTTGCAGTAGATTCTAGGTAATGATGGCAAAACTTCAGCAAATCTCTTCCAGGCCCTAAACTAACATACATCAATAATAAAATACAGTCTAGAAGTGAGTGAGAAGAAGAAAGCAAACAGCATAAGTAAATTTATTATGCAGGAAAATTCAGTGAAATCAGTATTACCTATAACAGAGTAAAACTTCAGGCAAATTTTAAATGTCACACAGGTGGTTATCTCCACAGGCTATCTTACTAAGGTTTCCCCTTTCCACTCCTCCACCCCTTTCCTTTTAACATTACTGCCTCTGCCTTGTAGTTGCTGTTTTACTTTCTGTCTGGTGTAAATTCAGTGAAACTACTGCTGCCTTTTCTCCAACACAGCAGCAACCCTCTTTCTTGTCCTATTCTTTTGCAGAAATGATCCTTCCTTCTAAGTGCATATTTTCTAATAATGTATTTGATGGCTGCTGCTGGGCTTTTAGCAGAGGTATCAATGAGAGTGTTAGAAGAAAAGTGTTATGATGAAAAGAACTGTGAAATAAAATGCTATATAAAAAAGTGTTATGAAGAAAAAAAGTATTGTGAGTGCTCAATATTGTACAGGCATTCTTCAAGCTCAAGGTGTTTTGTTGCAACCAATATCAGCACCTTCATCTCTGAATCTGTGGGTATGTGCTGCAGAAAAGGCTGCTGCTGGATTTGAAAGGATTAATTGGAGCAATACAGAATAAATATCTCTCTTTCATCTTGATCTGTACTACTTTTATAATCCTCACTAATGTAGCACTTAGGAATTTAGCCTGATACTGCAGCTACAAATTATTCCAAAACTTTAAAAGAATCAAAGAAAAAAACTGTATCTCTTTCTTCAGCTAATGTCAAAGGTGAATTTGGTGCAGTGGAATTAATTGGATGCTCATTAAGAACTGAATACAGGTTTGTGTATAGTTATTTTTCTGATCTTCATTGTAAATTTTGACAGACAAAGTAGGAGGATGAAATTGTTGCAAAGATCCTCATCCAAAGTCATTTTACAGTGAAATTCTGGGAGGCTGCAGGTGACATAAGATCCTAGAGATATAGCTATGTCATTCTAGGCAGTTGTGCAGTGTCTCTGTAGCTTCCCTTGAACTATAAACAGAATTTATCACTATATCCTATCCAGGAGGCAGATAGTTGTCGTTGTTGAGCTAAGAACGACACAGTGAATTTCACTCCGAGAGGTGAGAGGTGAAAGGAAAAGAGAGTTTACTGAAACACGCACCTTTTATAACATAGTTTGCTATGGTTTAACCTGATTGGTTTTATGCTAATTCATCTCACTCCATTGGCAAGTTTAAGAAAAACATAATTCAAGGACATTGTCCCAAAACAACAGCAGTTGTTTAGAATTCTTCTCCTTCAAGGCCTAACTGTTATGTCTATCCTTTCTCCAACTGACTGAGAATATCCACACATAGTATATCAGGGAAGGTGTAATCCCACAGAGTAGGATTTCATATCTTCCAAAGCAACAAAATCACTGGAAGACTGAAGGCTGGAGAAACTGTATTGTGAACATTGCCAAAAGTGGCATCATGGTTCAGGCCACACTCTAAAGTTCAGGCCCAGGGTGCTGACCTATTGCAGCTGCCTCTTGCGTACAAACACGTCTTTGGGAGCTGAACCTACTGCAGTTTCCCTCGTGTCACTTTCCCATCCTGTCTTGACACCAAGACATGGTTTACTAAGTCTTGATGCTCTGCTTACCTTGCCAGGTGGTGTCTATGAAACAAATGGAACTTGGGAACTAAGGCAGCTTTGCAGCCTGTGTTTTCTCTCCATGGGATCCTCTTGCCTTGTGTCACTAAGCTAGTTCCATATGTCAGCTAATGTGCTGTCCAGTCCTGCCAGGGCTGTGGCCCAACCCGGTCACCCTACAATCCTCCAGAGCAGCCGTGCTCCTAAACCAGTCCACACCTTCCTGTATCTGAGCTTCATTCCCAGGGTTTACTTCAGACACTGATTTTTTGTATGAACTGTGCTGTCACACAAACTGTGCCTTCATAATTTCTCTGATTCCTTATGGGGTAGGCTTCCTTTCTCTCTTTAATGAGTGAAATTCTCACATCCTCTTTTGAAGATGTCATTTGTGTCACTGTCTCTCAAGTGCTGAGCTTTGTTTGCTGCCTCAGTCCTGAGGCTCTCATCTGCTTCTTCTAAATAGTACCAGCACCATAAGTCATTCTTTTTCTTGTGTTAGAAAACACATTTTGGAAGCAACACAGCCGCCTGAATTGCCTCATGTCTTCAGCAGCAAGATGAGCAGAATAAATTGTTTCACAGAAAACAAATTATGCTCATGATGAAATATCACATCTATCTGGGAAGGTGGTATGTGTGTTTTACAACAGTATGAAATCTGATTTGGAGCTCCTCCTGACATTTGTAGAGCAGAATTTCCAAATTTCACGGCAAGTGACACCACTAGCAGAGTCGTCTTCAAGGCCTAAGTAACATATGAACTTAAGCGCTAGCTAAGGTGAACTGAATTTACTGTCAGTAAAAAAATAAGATTTAGGAAAATGCACCTTAGAAACAAAGATTCTACTTCAGCAACAGGACTGCAAGAGCACAGGCAGGTCTGTCGATCACCAGGACGTGGCTGCCATTGCAAGGATTGAGGACATTGGAAATGCCTCTGACTTTTCAGCTATTTTCTTGATAGTGGCTTTGGAGTTTCACCAGGCATGCACAGAACATTTCACAAGGGACAGAAACACACCATGGTCTTTAAGTGAATTTTCCACAAAACAATCCCTGACATCTGAACCCTCAACTTTTAGGGTGCTCTGCAAAACAGCTTTAATAAATTGCTGGATGAGATACATGGATATTAAACAAACAGATACTAAAAAACCATCCCCATCCATTGTATGGCCGACTGGGGTGCTCCACTAATCCCATGCCACAAATTTTTCATCAGACAATAATTACGCTTTCCCACACCCCCTAATTTACCAGCTCTTTTTTCTTTGTGTCTGCCTTTGCTGCTCAGATGTTCACTTGCTCTTTCTCACTGAGCATCTTTGTCTCCAGACTCACCTTGGTTTCATTTTAATGCTTCTCTTTCGGCTCTGGAGAGAGTCAGTGTCCCAGACAGCATCTCCATTTTCACACCTGCTGGAAATGCTGTCACCTCTCTGCAAGACTTCCTCAAATGTGGGCTGAGACCATCACAAACTTGTACACATGCATAAGAGGGGAAGGCAAAAACCCAAGACCTTGTACTGAGGATAATGAAGCCAAAAAAATCGTGATCCTGCAGCAAACCCTCTTATTTTTGTTTCCCCTCTTACACACACCTGTGTGTAAACCACACCTCTGATTTCCCCCCTTGCCTGTCGTGCTGCCAGCAGCCAGCAGGCTGTGCTGAGGGATCAGTTTTCTCCTTCAGGAACATGCTGAGACCCGCTTGCAGAAGCTGGGTTTTCTCACAGGCAGTACAAGAACTTGTTTGTCTGCCCAAGACTGGAAGCATTTTGCCAAGTGGAAAGGGGAAAGATACAGTTTCCCCATCAAAATAACAGAACAGTTTGTCACTGTACACTGTATCCCAAGTAATGTCAAGGCTTCTGCTAGACAATTTGAAACATCCCGTAGTGATAACAAGGATATTTCTTGAGAACAGGAAGATAATACAGGAACTTTCTCACTGACAGTAGGCACTTTCTTCCAACAATAAGAAAATGCCACAATAATAAGAAGAATGATGACCAAGCCATTCCAAAATAAGCAGTGATGAAATAGGGTCAGATGCCAGGGATGGAGCCTTTGCCAGTGATCATGGTAATCCCAAGCTCACAAGAAACAAGCCCAATAAAGCCCAACAGGTATTTTTAATCAGACAAAAGACAAAAGTCCAAATCATAATGATCAACTCAATGATACCTTTATAAAACATTGGAACAGCTTATGTTTTGTACTACCACAAGAGGGTGTAAAGCAAAAGCAAGAGCAAAACAAGAGGCAGCCCAAGCCAGTGAGGTGAGGTGTTACAGCAGGCATAAGGGTAGACATATGGTGCCCCACTGCCTTTTCTGTCAGCATTCCCACAGCAAGCATGCCAGCAAGGATTCTAAAGAAAGATATGATTGGATGCTTTTTTGCAGAGTTTTGTTTTCAGGCCCAGAAACCAAATGTTTGGCAGTGCATTAGGCACTGAAAGTAAGAGCACAGTCTGAGAAAACATGAAAAGTGTTTCCTCAGGTTGTCTCAACGACTCCCTGTCTAGCAGGGGTAAAAGAGAGAAATCATTGCTTGGTGGAAGCAAAGGTATAACTTTGTGGGAATCTGAGCCAAGCACTTACGTAGCTTTTCTTCCTTCTGCTTCTGCCTATAGAATCCAGCTGCATCCCTTCTGAGGACTCTGTCATGCACTGAACCTCTCCACAAGGCAATTTTAGTTATCATCACTGTAGCTGAGTATCCAGTTTGCTGTGTATGTTCCCTGCTTCCTGACTTGGCTGAGCTGACAGAGATGCCAAATGATGAGCTGATTAGCCCAAGGCAAGCAGTGGGAGCATGTAGGAGGTTGGGGGAAGAGAGGGGACAGAGACAGGGACATTCTTTTTTCAGCTGAGCCCTTAGGACAAGCTCATTTCCTAGGAAACATACCTTCACCATACGGTTACCTGGTTGGCCTATCCAGCTATTCTGAAACCCTTTTGACAAAAACACCTATCTTCTTCTAATTGAAACAGGCTGCTCTGTGAGCTTAAAAAAATCTAGTAATGCTCCATACCTGTCAGAAGAGACTAATCTTCCTAAAGGTTGCCTACAATAACAATTAAATAGAGTTAACTAATTTTTAAAAAGTTTCAAATATCACATTGCAAACTAGTAGAGTTCAAACCATTAACTGACTCTTGGTTCCAGATTATACAACTTAATAATAATATTAGTCCCACAAAGAAATTGCTTGCTTAAAGAACCAGCAAAAATTTATTTCTTTTTATAGCAATAAACTGAAAAATCTGCAGTGAAAATCAGAAGGAAAAAAAAAGGCTGAGCAAAATATTCTCTCATTTCAGTGTTTAATTGACAAGTGCAAACATAAGGCTCTCATTCTGCAAGATGTGTGTATCATTCCATGAAAATCAATTCACGCGTGTAGGCAACAAGCAGTAAAAAGGCAGCGCTGAGTGCCAACATTGTGCTGTGAGTTTTAAACCAGTGAAGAAAAAAAAAAAGATTCAGCAGATGAAATACTGAATTTGGATCCCAAAGAATTGGTACTTTCATAATGCTGCAGGCCCTGCCACTGCCTGATAGAAGTCCTTGCAAATATTCCTCTGTGCGTGACTTTTCCTCTCTACACAAAGCACAGTGGGATAGACACATCCATTTTTCCTTTGGGCCAGTCCTCAGCTTGGCACAAGAGCACTGCTATTTGTATGCACAAATGGCTTTTCAGCAGGTGAGTTATTTTGGTAAACATGCATAAATAAGGTGACTTACATTAATCTCTGCTAGACTAGCACTAATTCTTCTTCGTGTGGGAGTGGGAGATGTGCTTTTATATCCTCTTTTTATTTTTAGTTGGGAGAAGATAAAACTGCCATAAGCAACTTCAAGAGTCAGAATAATTGGGGCAGGTCCTAAGGCATCTAGGACACAGGGAGTGGTTCCTAAGCTATGGTATGATGGCACAAACTATTTGCCCTATAGAAAGGCCATTCACCTACATCTTCAAAATGGACCTCATGTGGACCAGATGGGGTGTATAAGCTTCAGACACTGGTAGCTACAACGCTTTCCCAAAGAAATGGATTTTCTGTGTTACAGGCTGAGTCATCTAAAGTCAACCATTTCCACATCATACATCAAGGTTGTTGAGCTATCAATGAATTACATGCATATTTCATCTTTAGCTTGCTGCCATCTTATAAACCACTCCCTCTGGATTTTTATCAGGAGGAAATAAATTAGGAAAATATTCATTTTTCCAGAGCAGACAGGTCTTGGAACTTCTCCCATAGCAAATTTCAAGGAATGTAGTACTCTTTTCAACACCTTACAATTTTTTTTCTATGTTGAAATGCTCAGCTTTTGGCAAGCTCAGCTCTTATGCAGAGATGTGAATTTCAGCATGATCTTAGCTCCAAGCTTTTTCTGTTCTGTTTTCCTTTTTTCACCTCAAATTTTGTTTCAGTTCAGAACTAAGGCAGTTTTCAAGAAATGCAATAATGTTGCAGCTTGAAGCAAACCAAAATGGGATAAATTTTCAAGCATCAAGGAAATGCTCACTGACATCTTAAAATGTCTGCTGGTTTGAAATGCCCCACACAAAACAGGAAATTCCATTTTGGCTCTACTACTACAAGAAAACCACTTTGGCTTCCTGTTAGCAGAAAGACATGTCTCACACAAGCGAAGTGAACTCAGGCCCTCACTTGGTTACAATTGGTTACTTTTGTATGACTAAACCAGCAAAGGAGTAAAAAAAAGGCCAAAGCCCAAACCCCAATCACAGTACATGGAGTTCCTCTCATAAAAGTAGGCTTTCTTGGGCTCCTTTGCTACTTGAAAAGTTTAAAAATACAGGTTTTCATATTAAATCTGTAATAGACATGTAAGCTTACAGACTCACACAATAGACATAACACATCCATAATTTTTCCAATTTAGAAATAGTTTTAAATTCTGAATTTCCACAGAGTTTTAAATCAAATACCATGTTTTTTCTTCCCCTCCTTCCTTGACTGTCCCAAACCAGCCTTTTATCTTAATATGATAGTTTCCTCCAAAATTCATGTTATTTGAAGAAAACAGAAGTAGAACATTATTTATTCCTGGTATCAGTTAGGGTAGAGTTAATTTCTGCTTCAGTAGCTGTTACAGTGCTGTGTTTTGGATTCAGAGTGAGAATGATATTGATAATACACTGATTTTTTTTTTTTCCTAAGCTGTGTTTATCCTAAGTCAAGGATATTTTTCCTTGTCTTGGGCTCTGCCAGTGAGGAAATACACAAAAAACCAAACCAGCAGGGAGCATAGCTGGGACTGACCAAAGGGATATTCCAGAACATCATGCCAGGTATATAAATCAGGGGGAGCTACCTGGAAGGGGGGCCTGATCTGGGTTTGGGAAGAGGGGTCTGGCAGGTCAGTAAGTGGTGAGCAATTGAATTGTACATCACTTGTTTGGGTTTTTTTCCTTTTTATTATCATTATTATTATTTACCATTACTGTTGTCTTTTACTTTATTTTAAATTATAAAACCGTTCTTCTCTCACCATAAAAGTTTTACTTCAATTCTGCTCCCCATTACACAGGGCTGGGGAAAGAAAAGAGAGGGGGGCTGAGCAAGCAACTGCATGATGTTTCATCTCCAGTTGCACTTAAAACCATGACAAGGTGAAGCCCTAGTATTGATTGAATCATCAGCACTAGATGTAAAAATTATTCACAATCCCCATATAAAATCTCTTCCATCATAGGAAAGGAAATGTGATCCCACCTCATTCTGGTATCTCATGAGATGTACACCACCAGAACAGAGAGATTGGATTTCCAGAAAAGCTGCAGAAACAGTTGAAATTAGATACTGTTACCAGGAATTCCAAAATCTCCATTGCTGGACTTGCTGTACCAACTGGCTTTACTGACAGAGGAAAAATTGTGCATGTGCACATATCCACACATACTTACTCCCAAAAAAGTATATAAAACCTGTCCCTTGAGGCAGATGGTTAAAGACTTCTTGACATTCACACACTAGGGATGCACAGCTCCCTATGCTATGAGTCAATAGTGCAGGTCTTCCAAATCCAGACCAAGAAATACCAGCTACTCCAAGCATCACTGAGCAGAGCGCAGACTTGTCCAAATTTCTCCTGTTGAGTTGGCTCCCCACTGTAGCTGTCAGCTTGTGCATAATTCTGCCTCTGATTATGGCTTTCACGCTGCTGGGCAGCCCCTTGTGATAAACCCAGGCAAAAACTGTCACAGTAATTAGCAATGCCAGAAAATTAATCCTGTTTCACTGCAATTTTCACTTCACGTTTTCCACGCTTTCCATTATTTTGAGTCTAAGTAGTAGCTGAAGAGAGTGGAGTTAGGCTTCCTGCACAGTACTTGCATAAAACCCATACATTTTTTTTTCTGAACAAAGAAATTTGTTAAAGTTATAACCAGGATTAAAGTAACCCCATTCAAGAGTTTTCTATTCTTTTCTAAGCAATGATAGAGCCCATTCTCAGCAGGTCTCCAAAACCTTGACAGTTCAACAATAAGTATCTACTGACCATCCGAAAGAGAGTAATTTAAAAGCAGTTTCAGACTATGTAATCTGTCAGAACCAATAGCAGAGTTTGGGCAGTCCAAGTGCATCTCTTTGTCTCTAGATTTGGGAAAGCTGTTTTGTATATGCTTATACAAGTGCAGTGTGAAAAGAGCCACAGTATGTACAGGCCACATAGGCTTTTCTTTGTATACTGCAGATCTACTTCAGCAAATGGAGTTCACTCGGACTTTGCTCAGAACTGCAAGGCACTGACTTGTCTGGCCCAGCTCAACAGGCCACTTAAGCATGTGCTTCTTTTCAACATCTAAGTGAAGATGCTTTTGAAGGAAAATGGTGTTTACATGCTTTGTTTCATGAAAAACTCACATGTGTGATAGAAAATGTACATGCAATTTGACCTCCAATATTTATCAATTACTTAGCACCAGGTAGTCAAAAATGAAATGGACCAAGCAGATTAATCCCTACACTCGTAATTTTCAGGGTGGTCTCAGCAGTTAATTGACAGCATTTCAATGGGAATGGTGGAAGAATTACTTAAACAAACAAACAAACAAAAAAAAGACCAAAAAAAGCAACATAAAAATGGGCTCCATTTTTAAGATGCAATTACTCCAAACCAAATTGCACCAGGTATTTAGCTTGCATAACTTCTAGTTAGAGTTAATGAAGTGGTGAAATCACCACTCATTTGATGATTTCCTGACAAGAATAGCTTTTTGAGGTTTGTGTCTGCTTCCCCCTTTAGTAATTTTCATCTATTTCCTTGCCTCTATTTTAAAAGAAAAGCTGCATATTAAAAATGCAATATCAACAGTCAAACTAATCACTACACAGGTGGAAAAGATTTCATATGTTCCCACTAACACCACCATCTTTTGTTTTCTCAATCAAGCTATGATAAAACGTAAAAGGTGTAAAGACAGATGAATATGGCTGCATCTATGTAGGGTATTTTGCTTTAAAATATAAACTGTATTGAAAACTAATGACAAAGAATATCTCTATGAAATAGCAACAGAAGTGCAGATTGTCACAGTTCCTGTAGTGGCATTAATTTGGGAATGGTCTAATTCTTGCTTTTCAAGATTTGGCACTCTGCAAAATTCTCTATGCTGCAGAAGAGGGGAAGGCAAAAGCCCAGAACTTTGTACTGAGGACAATGAAGCCAAAAAATCATGATCCTGCAGCAAAACCTCATTTTTTTTTCCCCAAAGGGAAATCTTGAAACTTTCCAGAAAAGTTTTTCAGGCCCTAAATTGTACAGATTTTCTTCGTCTAAAACTCAAAGCTAGGAAAGCAGAAATAGTCACAGCAGATGTCTCAGGGTAATCTCAGTTGTAGAGCCATTACTCTAATCTATAATGGAACACAAAATAAAGAGGCATTTCAAGTCAATCTGTAAGCACTCATAGCTGGGTGGGCTTGGTCCACATGTGCCTATTTATATTAGGAAATTCAGCATATATAAATATATAAATAAAACATCTATACAGTACATAGTCACATTCATATAAGCCATAAAATTACATATATTTACAAAAATATTTGCAGCTCTGTTTTACACTTCCAGGTCCACATTAGGAGTTTAGTTATTTAGCTTCTGGCTTATGAATATAATCACCTTCCTTAAGTTGGACTCTGGGATGAACTTGTACCTTATATACTCCCAACTTTCAAAAATAAGAAAGAAGAACATAATCGTCCAAGGAATTCTGCCAAGTCCATAAGAAAAGTTGAAACTTGTCTCACTGAAGAGTAAATTATATGTTAGCAAAAACTTAGAGAACTCTTCTTCACGTAGAAAGACAGTACCTTCTTGGTCTGGACCATAAATAAATTTGAAACCCATAAAACATCAGGCAGAGCCCAAACTCAGTGCCTGGCAGCTGTCCACAGTATCAATTAATGCATAATTACTCTTCCATTTGTCTCAGTTTAAACTGGTAGAGTGGTGAAAGTAAATGGGTACAGAGATGAAAATATATGCATCGGGTCACCTTCGAGGGTAAAAAGGTAAAGTAGACTACATCCTGTTGGTATCAGTTTGGCTTCATTTCAAGGTAAGTTGTATGGTTAAAACAATCCCAAGGATCTCATGTTTATACATTACATATTACATAGTTCTGTGTCCTCCAGAAGCTGGACACTTATAATTTTCTTCTCCAAAAACTGAAAAACATTTCTTTGCTGCTTTGTTAAATAGTCTTCTTACGTATGCAGGCCACGTTCAGGCATGCTTTTTTTGGGCAACTTGGGCAAGTTTGGGGAACTTGCCCATTTGACATTAAATGAGTTCTGCAAGAGCATTCAAAACTTTGGAGAATGGGTTGTTTTCCTTTTGAAGCACACTTGTGAAAAACAAACCTCAAGATACAGCAGCTTAAATTGTTTGTACATGAAGACCCGTGGAGAAAAATCTTGCCATGTGCCATTGATCAAATAGCACTTTCAGTGATTGGTTGTGGAGTCATCTCTTGCTCCTCACTATTCCCTGTGGACATGTCCTGGACCTCCTGCTGCTGATAAATATCTTGGACCAGCATGATGTTTGTGCTCCTCCACTCTCTGTACTTCACTGCTGTCAACTTTGGGTCCTCTAGCAACTGGTTAATTGTGGCCAAGTCATGTTCCTTACACTAGGAAGAGAACAAGTGGTTATTTCCACAGAAAATGTCAACACAATTGTCCCTAACAAAAACACTCTGGGAACATTAGACTCATGTCACAAGGAGATGGTGAATTACCCATCCTCCTGGCAGCTTATTCCCATTTTTAGAGCATATGTCATCAAAGTTATCTCTACAGCAAAAATTCTTCCCAGTTAAAGGCAAGTTATGATTTCATCTACATTTTTTTATAGAGTTCTTAACAAAACTTGATGAGAGAAGATTCATGTGAAAATTGCACATTGTTATGCTGTCTCTCAACAAGACAGTACTTGCATGAAACGAGACACAACAGCATTTATTTCTGTAATTCACAGCAGCTCTAACTTTTTCAAAAAACCCTTATTCCATGTAATAAATGTCTCTTGTCTGGGAGCTGGACTGAACACAATTTTGGATGTAATTTGTGCACTGGCAGTAGAGTGGCTACAGCACAAGTGTCTGCCATCTACCACCAGCTACTGCTAATAAATCTGGTATCTACTTTTAGGCAAGAGCAGCTCAGACCATATATTGCAGGCACCCTGGTTCACTTGTAAGATGTGAGCAATGACTGACACAGGGACACTGAGACTCTGTATGTCACAGAACTATGTAATGGTTGAGCTTGGAAGGGACCTCTGGAAGTCATTTGGTCCAAAACCCTTCCTCAAACAGAGCCACGTACTGCAAGCTGCAAAGGACTGTGTGCAGATGACTCTTGAATATCTCCAAGGAAAGAGACTCAACAGCTTCCCTGGACAACCTGTGCTTGGTCACCCTCACAGTAAAAAAGTGTTTCTTGTTATCCAGGCGAAACCTTCTGTGTTTCAGTTTGAACCCATCACTTCTGGTCCTGTCACTGGGCCCCACTGAAATTAGCCTGGCTCTGCCTCCATTACACCCTCCTTTCACACACTGATGTTCTTTGATGTCCTCACATGTTGTGGCATAACAAACCACTTTGCTTCTCCGGCCCATATTGCCTATCCATGCAGTGGACCACAGGATAGAGAAGCCCCAGTGAGCAGGTATAATTTATTAACAGAGGCACCATGCTGCACTGACAAAACTTGACAACTTTTGTGGGGCTGCCTCCCTCCAGTCTCTGTGTGAAAGCATTGGAATAGTTCTAAACATCTTCTCCTGCTGCCATCCATTCATCACATCCAAGGACACCCTGTGCTGGTGGCTGCCTTGAAAACACCTTGAAAGTACTCCCACACATTCATTTCACCTTCTGACAACAACAATCAGCTGTTTATACATCCATATCCCACTACTACTCCAATGAACCTTCAACTGCTCCAATTGCTGTGATACCTTAGCTGCTTTTTAAACCCAAAAGCTCGTTCAACTGTATTTTACACACATCCTACCCTCAAGACCCAGTGCCAGCCCTTTTAAGAATACTTCTGGCATTGATGCAGGGATATTTGCAGTTAGCTTAAGAGAAGAAGAGAGGAGATAGGGAGGTGGAAGGGAGAGGAGTATTTCTATTGGACAAACTTGGCAGCAAAAAGTCATGCCACAGAATTTCTCCTGTAGCACTATTTCCCACATTCCCTAGGACTGTGATGCATTTGCACATAGCTCCAAAGTATGCAAACCATGTTTTGTTAATGATATACTGTGGCAGCAACATTAATCTGTTGTTAAATATGTGGAGTCAAAAGTCTAAAATTAAAATTGCATTGAGACTTGCATAAATCTCTTCTCAAATAGGGTTTTAATTAAAGCAGAGTACATATGGATCAGAAGCAAAAAAATCCTGATTTTTAAATTTCCAGTAGGTAATTTCCAATTATTTTATGTCTTATATTATACATTTTAAAAATTGACTTTAAAAGCACATAATTCCACTGATGTAAAGAATATGGCACTTTCCCACTGCAGGCACTTGATTTTCAGACAGGCTAACTTAAATACAGCTGTGTACAGAGCTCTGTGTCTATGAGAATGTGTCTGTGCTTTTTTATTTGTCTTGTCAATACTCCAGTTTCTTAGTTTAAAGAAAGCAAAAAAAAAAAACCAAAAAACCCAAAGAGATCAACACATTTTATATGTTATGAACACTTCAAAACTTATTTTTCCATATTAAATACAAGTGTTAGACAAGCCTAAGTTAATCACAGCTTATATAATACTCCCACACTAAATCAATGCACCTTTGTCCTCCTTGCTCCTGTCTGACATTAAGGCTTCCATTCAGCTCCATACCAATGAAAGTGACTGTCCCACAAAATACAACTCCATTTTGCACTAACTGGTTCTTAGATTTATTAGAGAGGCTCCTGTCAGGGAAAATCTTGCAGAATGTTTCTGTACGTAGCTTCCGGTCCTATAAAATAGGCATATTTTTTAAACTAACTTTCTGCTATGTGGGGAGCTCAACTCATTGCTGATGCAAATGAATACTTCTCTAGTCACTGCCATGTCACTGAAAACTCTTTGATACTAAGGAGAGACTTCACCAGGTCTCATATGGAGCCAAGAAGGATGCCTCTCTTCCCAATTCCCTTTACAATTGTACCTTTCAGGAATTTTTCAATACAGGCTGAGGTGCCAAACCCAAGCTTCCCATTGCAACTGATAATCAAACCAATGACTGTGCTGGCAGGATGAGTTTTTAGAATCATAGAACTCCTAAGGCTGGAAAAGACCTCTAAGATCATCAAGTCCAACCATTTTACATGCATTTCTCCAGCTTACAGTGCCTGAAGCCAAATACATCTATTTGAAACAAGATACTCAATTCCTGCTTCTAATGCATGCAAAAAGAAACAAGTGAAGCCCCAAGTTTGCATTTATTCTGTCTTCTCCTTACAATATAAGTGCTATGGTTAAGCTTTTTGTTTCCCTCAGTACCGTTCAGAAGCAGGCTTTGGAATGCCATGACACTTGATGCTGGCAAGCAAACTGCTTCATAAATTCCCATATTCCAGACAGATTTATTGGCCCTTTCATGGAATGTCTCCTGAGACCCTGTACTCCACAGTTTATGATATATTTCCAGCATAAAAGCAGGATGCTTTTGTTATTAGAAATATTTTAGTTACAGGAGGTCTTTACAATAGCTTTGGCACATCCTGTACATTCTCTGATAATCACATAAGGAAAACCTTTTTTGGCTCAGGGTAATTTTCATGTCCTTTATCATCAATGTACTTTGTCTGCTCTTCCTTTTTTAAGGCTCCCCTGTTTAGTGCATTTAGCTGAGCTTGCAAGTTTTCCAGTTAACTAGGAGTTTTCTTTATTAAATTTTCCAAATGAGCTGGAACTTCTGCAAGAAGAGTCCCTCCTGACCTATTGCCTCTGCTTCCAGTTCAAACTGAACAATATAATGCAGATCAGTATTCACAATGAAGCAGAAAAAAAATTTCGAAAACTTAACAAAATTCTCTGGGGCTTTCAGTAAATATGTAATTAGAGTTTGGCTGAAGTCTGTACTGCTTCTTTTTCAGCCAAACTGTTTTTTTCTCTCAAGCTTTTCCTTGGCAAGGTCTGCAAACTCACCTTTAATGTACTGTTCAGCATTCTAATTTTGTGGAGTTTCTCATTAATGGAGGGGTTTTTGCTGCGCTTGATAAATGACTTCCTAAGCTCCTTCTTAGTTGATAGTCGACGATCACCAATGGGAGACAAGCTTGCTTGCTCCAGTGACTTGTAAAGTCGCTCCATCTCATCATCATCATCACATTTTTCCTGGTCTGCAAAGAAAAGAATAAATTAGGTGAGGACGTGAATGTGGCAGCAGATAACAGAAAAGTTATGTTCAGCCCTCAGGAAGGCTCTCAACCAACTCAAAAAATAATTGTATTAGAGTTAAAACTAAGGGCAATTAGGGTAATTTCTAGGGTAAAAATGCCTATGAGAAAGACATACTTCCAAACCCACATGATGTTAAGAATCAGGTAATGATCCAAACAGATGTGAGCCTATATCTCCACTAATAGAGTGCTGCTTTAATGCTCTGAATATGTCACAGACTTTGAACAGCTGTCAGTAGCTCTGTGTTTGAATGAAACAACTCTGATAGCATCTACACCCATTCATCCCTCCCTGCATGCTACATACAGTGAATTATGCTTCTACCTGGCAACTCACAGGGCAAATTCTCTTTGGTGTGCTGATTCATGACCAGGTTTTGGTAATTATTGAAAATAGAGTTTTAAAAAAATGAGCAATTAAAAGAGACATAGAAACATTTCAGGGGCCTCAAGAGAAGGTCCCTCGAAAAGACATTAAAGCAAGAAACCTTGGGGCATACAATGTCTTGCCCCTGAGTTTCACAGATTGCAGCAGAGAATTTGCTTGTAATTTGCTTGCTCACAACAGAGCCTTGATTATCTCCACCTTAATTATTCTGATAGCTTCCAGACTGCAGGACCATCTTCCAAAACAGAGAGTACATGAAAGGAAAAGCGAGTAAACAGCTGAGAATAGCATAAAATAAGATGAAAATTGAAGCAAAGGCATTTCTCAGAATAAAGCAACTTAAAAATGAACAGACAGAAATTTAAAAAATTTAAAATGTGCCGGGCATATGTAGGGGCGTTTTTGCAGAAGGCCATTTTTAGCAACAGACTGCTCAACTCGCTTCTTGTCCTTCAGTCCACACGGCTTCAGTGATCTCTGAAGGAAAATCTTACAGCTCTTGCTGTTTTCAGGGTGCTAATGAATCCCTCAAGATCCACTTTGGATAACACTTGGTTTTATATCACTGGCGGTAGTGGTGTTGGTTCTTCTCAACTGCAGTCCTTCCTATTCCCATTGAACTGGCTGGGCATTTCTTTCTCTTAAAGCTTTACTTTTCTAAATCATCTGCAGTCAGCAAATATATTCTGAACAAAAGGAACAAGTCCTCTGCTCGCTCATGCTGCTGTGAAAAGACTTCTGCAATATGTCAGCATGCTAAGGAGGCTGCTTCTTATCTTTTCCGTGTTTTATAAAGTACAGCATCCTCCTACATCTCTGTTCTTTCTAAATATTTAGGTTACAAGAAAGGTTTATGATATGCTGCAAATATTTGCCTTCCCTGTGTTTCTGGCCTATTCTTCACTACTGTGTGATTATAAAAAGCCTACTGTAACTTGACAAAAACTAAATATAACTTCCAACATTGGTACACTGCTGGGGGAGGAAAAGGAGAACTGTTGTATATTTAACAAGCTGCAGGAAACAGAAAAAGAATGGAAGTGTAAGTCATAATACACGGCAGTAGTATTTCCTGAAAGTTGTTGGCACATGCCATGAGGCTCATAATAACTAGTTTCCTGCCTACTTTCTTGGGATGAAGCAGCTGTTTGTTTCATTAGCCAGCTTCTGCATAGGACTGGCTCAACTCTGCTGTAGACATCACCCATCAGGACTGTGTATAGTAATACTTTGAAAGATAAATTTACTTTTATCAGCTATCCAAGAAAGACTCTGTAAGAAGAAAAAGAAGTTGCTTCAATCCTGTTCAGCAACTTTTAGATAAAGTCAACCCACAGGGGACTTGATGTCCCTGCTCCAGACACATTTTGAGGCTAACTCATGAACTTCCTCAGTATCCTAAGAAGGCTACAAAGCAGGAAGCCTGTGAAAACACCTTCACTGAACACTCTTCGTTCATGCTAAATTTTCTGATATCTTCCATGCACTTGTGGGAAACTGTGAGGAGCACAGTAACACTCAGCACAGAAAAAGATGGAGCCAAAATGAGAAAAGCCCAGAAGGCTCCCAGATGATGCACTTACCCAGCAAAGTGTACTCAGCTCCTGCAGAATTTCAAGACTGCTACATGCAACTCCTTTCCTATTTCTTATTTTTTCACCATTCTCATCCTCCAAGGGATTAATCATGGTCAGGTAATTTCAAAGGGAAAGGAACGTGACAGATTCTTCACATCAGGTGGATAAAGGAAGTGGCAGTAAAGCAAGTAAATGGAATTTCAGCAAACTGCTGGAAAACAAGGATGAGTGGAACTTACAGGTTGTGTAGAGCCAGGTATGCGTTACATAGCACTTTTGTCTCCATCTCTGATGAATTTCAACTACAGCTAAAAAATAAAAGAGTATCCTAATATTGTGTGTTTGTGTAGAACACTGTTGTTGTTGTTGACAAAGGATATGTCTGCCAATAAACCTCTATAATCTGAGGCCAGACTATCTGTTACCTATCTGGAATTTTACCTTCAGTGTCCTGAGTACCCGTGAGCCAAGTTCAGAAAGAAAAAGCCCATGTTTTGCAGGCTTGAAGCTGCTACTAAATGCACTACATTGATCCTGTAAATCTGAAATGGACAAGAGGTAATGGAGGAACTACAAAATTCTGATTTAGGGGAACTAAAGCATAATTCTGAGGCTTGATGCCATTTATCTGGAATTTCCCTCTAACAGGAGGTATGACAGACAAGAACAGCCTCCCAGAGGTTCAGCATGCCTATTCCTCACCTCCTCAATTTTCAGCTTCTGCTCTCCTGTCAGTCAACTTGACACAGGCTGGAGACATTAGGATATTGAGACTCCCATCCTGAGCCTGTCTGAAATCTCAACTTTAATGCTCTTTAGGCCTACCTAAGTGAAATTATCCAGAACTTTCAAAAAGCAGCTGTGAAAAATAAAGCTGATTGTTTCCCAGTGGTAAAGATATAGAAACTGGAAATGTTTGGCAGAAAGAGCGCTTTGCATTGAAAACCACCTCCAACAGAATGTATCTGACTAAATTTATCTGAAATGTAAATATTTGTTCTCCCATTCTGTAACTGAGATCTCACAGACCCCCAGTTGTGTATTAATCCCAGGGAAAAAATCTCTGCTTCTTCCTCCTGTTCTTGCTACTCTTATGAGCTTCTTGTAGCTTTGCCAGCACTTCTGTTTATGATTCTGCTAAAATTTTTGATGCCAGTTGAAAGAACACGTACACCCAAGGCTGGGAAGAGCAGAGGGAAAAAAAAGTCATAAATTATTTTTGCCCTTACCTACCTATCCACACCCTAACCCTTCTCCATAGTGGTAATAGACTTTTCGATGGGAATATGAAGTCACCTCAGGGAAATCACATTTCCCACGTAATTATGGAACAGAAAATACAGAAAAAAATTCAATTAGGTGAGCATAACTCAGGCAAACTCCTCACTGGCAAATGTAGAACTAAGGGACAAAAGATTGGAAGAAAATAATAGGAAAACTATGTTACCATAAACAATTAGATGTTGTTGCCTGACAGTATAGTGGACTCAGCAGTGAGGGGCAGAATTTTAATAAACTGACTGAACTGGAAACAGCACAAATAAGTGTCTCTTTTTCAGAGCGTTCAGAAAACCACAGCACCATAGTTTTCACTGTGATTTCCACAGCTTTTTTGATGAGAAACAAAGTAATTATTCAAGTTGTTTCTCTACAGTTGTTCTCACCATAGGCACATTTCTCAGCTAGTCTCAGCCATGATCTCTCTATTTTCTATAACTTTTGCAGAAGGAATAGGGGCCAGAGCATACCAGAGGATCTGTTCTGGCTATTACTGGCACAGGCACATTCCAGAGAGGAAGAGGATGTCAGTAGTGAGAACAGAAGGAATTGAATTAATCCAGCTCCTATTTAACCAACTCCTCCCCACAAAACCAACCCAGATAAAATACAAAAGGTATTTGAAAAGCTGTCCAGGTTTGAAAATACCAGCACACACCAGATCTTCCACAGCTACTGTGGGCTAAGGTAAAATAAACCAGAAGTGGTAAAAAAGGTATGCCTTGCCAAGATGCATTAACTTCATATGATCAGGAAACCATCAGAAAAGGCAAGGAAGAAGGATCTTACTGGTATAGTAGTAGATCCCTAAATAAATAGAAACACACATTCCTATTTTCTTATATAGCCTCTCAGTTCCTGTGGCTTCCTTTAGCTGTTACGGTTTTTGATCATAATGGTGGTGCATCAGAGTCACTTTTTTTTTCTTCCAGTGGTTGCCAGATGAAATACAAAGGATGGGCTTTGGCTAGAGAGTGAGTCCAGCCATCCTGGAGGGGGCAAGGCCAGCTTCTGGATACAGCCCACATAGTCAGACAGCTGTTTGTATTCTCAGCTGTTTCTTGTTTACCTTTCAGTTTCTTTGCATCACAGGCAGCTTAGAATCCTTTGTCACTGTGCATGTAGCAAGCTGCATCACCAAAGTCTTAAATATTCCCAAAAGGTAAACGGATGCATAATGTTTGTCTCCTTTCAAAAGAGAAAACTGACAAACTCCCCTTCTTTGTATCACTCTCTGGTATGTAACCTTTCCCCAGTAGCTGGTGCAGAGAATTAATACTGACAATGTTCATAATGCCACTAAGAGTTGTTGGAAAGATTGTTAAAAATATCATATGCCATGGCTCCTTGCACCATGTACTCACAGTTGCTTAGCAGAGTTAATTAAATAACTTATGTTGAAAAAATAATCTATCATCATTTACTTGAATTTGCTTTTCTTATGGAGATTCATCCATTTATTTCTGAAAAATTTTTCTTTCATTGTTTAACTCATCACTAAGATTTCTTCACTGTTTTTGTACTTTTTCGTGGTAAGTTCTTCCCACAAAACCACAGCTACTCTTTCTTCCTTTTAGGTACCAACTTTTTTAACATTGGGCCCCATTTCTGGACTGTGTCCCGCAGAAGTGCTCTTCAGTTCTAGAAAATTTTCACCTCAACTCTAGGCTCTTATCAGCTACAACGAAAAATTCAACTTGTGGTTTTGCCTTGAAGAATGTGGCCAGAAAACAGTGTGGCAAGGTTTTTTTTACCCTCACCGGGAGAAAGAGAGAGCACAGACACACCCGTAGGCTCTGTGCGGGAATGGGACCAAAGACTATCAAAGAGCATAGCTGTTCTGATGACAGTAGGACCATCTTTACACACAGGGACATCTTTACACAAATGTCCTGTGCTTTCAGCACAAATGTTGACAAAAGACAGACTTATCTCCTCCTGGATGCAGTCTCATCACTCTGAAACATGTCAGAAATGCACTATTCAGAAGCACTGTAAAGCAAATAATACCAGCTGCACAGAGGTATGTCTTCTTGTTTTGCATCAGATAACAAGGGTGTTTGTGCCAGTTATTGCAAATTAGGAGAATTTGCAGCTAGATTTTACCCAACAACTTGAATTCATCTCATAGTATTTATGCACATGCTTATCAACTAGCTGGAGAGGGAAATTTTTGGGGGATAAGCCGCAGAACCAGAATTGCATCCTCGTTGATAACTTTCATTTGGAACCAAAATGTTATTTAACATTAATTCTTCTTTTCCTACTTCGTGCTCAGATTGAAGTAGCTCAATCTCCTTGCAAAATATTTCCTTAATGTTTTCAGTGACCACTGCAGGAGAGGGCCCCACACAGCAGCACTTTCCACACCCAGCCCATAATATGCAGACTGATAAAGGAAAGAAAAACCTGTGTATGGTGTATGTTTATTGGCCAGCAATGGGTTATGATGCAGAAAAGAACTAGTGAGGTTATACAGTTTCCATAGTGACTGCCTTGGTGAAATGATCTATTTCTGGAATTCTGTCAGTGATCACCACTGTGGTTAGGATGGAAGTGTTCTGTGTTCTGCCATCAGGGTTGCCCATCAACTAGCAGTGAGCAACAGAGGAATTCATTTCCCCAGGAATTTTCTTATCAAAATTAAACCATCTTGCACACTGCAGGAGTATACCAAAATATGCCTTGATTTACAGTTTAATCCCATTTTATTGGTTAGCATGATTGAGCCTATCAAACTATAAGTGATTATGAATGCGTCATGCTAATTCTATGACATCCGTAAAAGTATTTGTCACCCTTACATTACAATGGAAAGCAATAACCTACGCATTATTGCAGGATTTCTGACAGTACCAGAGGAATATATTCTAAGCAAAAGTTTAGATTTCTGAAGAGCAACCACTGAATCTTTGTCAACAGGATCTATAAGTCACTATGCCATTTATGACCTACATTCCAACAATCCACTTGTGGATTATGTCCCAAATAATGTTTTGCAAGGACATTACTTTATCTAATTTAACCCAGAAGGTAAAATTACAGGAAACAAGATATTTAATATGTCTTTATGACATTTTCATTAGGGACATAATTTATCCCAGCTCCAGCCTTTTCACAACTTGCAAAGGCAGAATTAGGGGAATTAGATTCCACAGTAACTCAAACACAGCATTCTTTTCCAATACATAGAAGCAGCACATATGCTCACTCTGGATTTTAATTCTTTCTCATCTTCATTGCTGCAGAATTTTCTAGCAGAGAAGCCTACAAAATGGATAAAGTAGATGAGCATAAAACACTGAGTAAATTTTCACTTTTGATGAAAACTCTACTTTTCTTAATGTCCTTTTTTCTGTGTAAAATCAGAAGAGGTATGACAACACAAAGGGGTGCCAGCTTTCTAAGTGTTGATATTTATAAAACATAAGGGGACTGACAAGGTAACTAATGTGCCCCATCTTGCAGTGTCAAGTTCACCTACAGAGAAATACCCTGAGTTCCCAACAACTCTAGTGTTGTTTCTTTCCACCACTGCCTTACTTTCAGCCCAAGCTCTTAGATGCATTTTTCTTTTGCATAGTGCTGAGACAACCCTTCTTTTTCAGCAACAAAGTACTCACTTCAAATCTTTACAAGGATTTGGAATCATGGGAAGAGCTGAGGCACGGGAATGTTGTTGTTCCCTTATGTATTACCCCTCCACACAGAACAACTGCATACGTACAGGCATACGGGCCAGGAGCAACTCTTAATCTTCAACTGTTTTTAATTCAGAAAGAAGAAGCTTTGCTCAAAAGGCAGGCGATATTTCCTCGCTACACAGGAGAGTTACAAACAGTAACAATGACCAAATTCTGGAATCATGCCACCTTTTTCAATTAGCAGTACATTTCAGTAGGAGGATACTGTGCAGATACTTATTTGCTTAAACAAAATCCAGTCTTAATAGACTTTCTGATTCAGGATTTCAGTTGTTTTCTCTTCATTACAATGAAGCTTAATGAAGCAAATAGGGACTATGTACTTTGAGTAAATGCAACAGCACATATTTGCAAAATTGGACTGACTTAACCCCAAGTCCACCGTTCCCTACATACTACAGTTTTGTTACAATGTCCATTCTGTGACACCCTTCATTAACATTTTGATTCAATCCTAACTAAAAAAAGATATCTGCATTGAAATACAGACCGTTACTAAAATTATAGCTATGTTAAATTTATATATGGAGGTTATGATCTAACATATGGATACAATTTGAGAAAAGTTGTAAAGGTACCTACCAACCAGATACTAGGTTATATATTTAATGTGCAATAATTTAAATGTTATAAATTATGTGCCACTGGAAAACTCTTCAGTGAAGAATATAGAGGAAGGAAGGGGGAAGGAAGTTAAGGAAACCTGTAAGTTTTCTATTGTATGGCTCTGCAGCAAAAGTCTCCTCTCTCATTAGCTCACCTCTGGCTAGTGATCGTTGTCCTGTTGCATCTGGCACAGCTAGACAATGTGTATCTGCACTTGAGTAAGAGGTTTGGGATCCACCATTGGGTTCGGAAAGCCGGACTTCCTGGCTTTCTGCTGCATCTCCACAGACCACTTCTGGCGGCTCATCAGAATGAATCTGCACACAGAACGTCAAAGGCTGATCACCCTCTTCCGTGGCAGAGCTGGTAACCAGGTCCAGCCAGGACTGCCTCTCAGAATAAACCACTTTGGATGTCAAGGAAGATGATGATTCTTGGGAGTTGAAAGTGCTTTCAGGAGAGGAGAGAGAACAAGATGCTTCACTTGACAGAGTTGAGGTGAATGATGACTTCTGCTGATCCTGCTTTCCAGAAACAAAGGTGGAGGGGAAGAAAAAAGAAAAAGTATTTACAAATTACTTCTGTTTCTAGGTTCTACAAGATATATAGGTATGCAGCTGAAATGCTAAATGACCAAAAATTCATGTAATCTGGTTACTTATTCATCCAAACAAGCTTGTGGTGTGGCAATCAATCTCCTGCAGAGCAGTAACTTCAGAAACCAAGCCACCAGGAAGCCAAAGGCAAAGGAGACATAAACCTGACAATGCCTAGAAACAAAGACCAAGGAAAACGATTATGCTGAATGTACCCTTCCATGGTAGGTCTCACACTCACCTTCTTTCTTTGTCTTCACTTTATTGGCCATATCAAGAGTGAAGAAGAAAAACTCCAAATTACCCATTGAACATGAAGCACTCAACAGTTCCACCAATGCAATAATCAGGGATAGACAGAAGGGGTCCCAAGCACAGTACAGTAAAGAAGTATTTTTCCCAGTCCGTTCAAGGGATAATCGTTCACCCAGGCAAGAAGGCTTAGCAGAAACCATCAGAAATTGCGATGAGATCATCATTACATGAAAGCCAGATTTCTTGCTACTGCAAAAATTTACTCCTTCTGCATATCATCTCCTACTGGTCAACGCCAGCATCAGAATACCAGACTTGATGGACAAGATTCTGGCAAGTTTCTGTCCTCAATATTTATGTAGACTAGATCTGTGTAAGGGTTGAAACAGATAAGTAGACTGAAAATATTGAAACTTACTGAGAAGGTGTTGCTAAGGAAACCTGGAAAAGCTGAAAACACAGTAAAGGGGCTAGCTTAGAATACCTATTTATAACCCAATAAACCAGAAATAAGTTTTATTTAAATAAACCAAACCAAGAGTAACCATTTTTTTATTAGGATTTTTAAACTCTGCAATTCAGTGTTGTATACTGTAATGTATACTACTTCCTTCCTATATTAAAAACAGCAAAGCCTTCCTGTGCTTCTAACACAGCTGCATCATGTAACAAGTAGTCAATTCAGAGGATGAGGAGGACCTATATCAGATGGTGAGCACTATTGGTTTATAGCAGCTTCTTCACTTTTGTAAATTTTCGAAGACATTCATAGAATCATAGAACTGTCAATGTTGGAAGAGACTCTCAAGATCTACCAGTCCAGCCAAGCACCCAGCACTTCCACTGCAATCCCTAAACCACATAATCCAGCACTGGATTCAGATCCCTCTTGAACACTTCCAGGGATTACGACTCCACCAACTCCCTGGGAAACCTATTCCAATCCCTGACCACCCTAATGGTGAAAAAAAATTGTCTTATATCTAATCTGAATCTGCCCTGTCCCAACTTAAGGCCGCTTCCTCCAGTCCTGTCACTGTAGGCACGGCCCCCACCTGGATACAACCTCCTTTCATGGAATTGCAGAGGGCAATGAGGTCTCCCCTGAGCCCCCTCTTCTTTAGACTGAAGAAACCCAGCTCTGTCAGCCATTCCTCATAAGACATGTTCTCTGGTCCTTTCACAATTCCTATAAGACTGTGCCAAACATTGCAGGACCCATACATTTATATTCCCCTATGATAAGTACAGCACTTTGTTTCAGGTGTGCTTCTGTTTCTAAAATAGGAACCTTCACATATGGATCCTCAAGCAAAGGACAACGATATGGTGCAGTAAACTACAAGTGCTAAAAATGCCCTTGGGAACACAGGTGATATGAAACATTTCATCTAAGAGCTTCCATCACAAAGACAAATTGTTGAAGCATTTATAAAGTCAAGCAGAACAACTGAACAGTAAGAGCTCTTGCCCACATGAGCTAGATGGTCTAATTTCAGTTGTTCAAAGCTGGAAAAGGAAGATATTAGATCTCATCTCTATTTTTCTGGCATCTGTCCATACAAAAAAAAAAAAAGTGTTACTGAAATGAAGACTGTGCCTCACTAGGGGAAATATTTTGTTTTCATTTTCATTGTGTGTTAATTAAAAAATATGAGTAAGAATAAATATGACTGCCAGAAGTTGTTTCTTTTTCTCTGCATATGTGTTGTGTTTTGTTTTTTCTTTGGCATGACAAATGTTTACCTAACTTATTTGAGTGACTTCTTTGGAAATTTTGCAATCATCCATATGATAATGAATTTCCATTTGGGGATGTTTTAAAAAGCAGATCATGAGGATTTCACTGGAGATTAACGAGTCTCTAGGTATTTTTAGGGGAAAATTATGACCATGAAACTCTTCAACTGCCTTTTTGGCCGCTGCTGAAATCTATTGTCTTAATATATCTGCTGATTTTTTAACTGTATATCCATTCACACATGGACAAATTAGTGCAGGTGGTCAGTTTAACTTTTGTCCTACAGATGTTATAATTTACTTGTTCCTCACTTGCTTTTTTCCTCCACAGTACCCAAACCAATGCATACACATGGAACCTCATTATCACTATGTTCTTCTTCTGCAAATTTCAAAATGGTTTGAGTCAGCAGAGAATAGAGCAGTAAGTACAGACTTTGTGCTAGAAATACAGCAAAGTGTTTGCTGCTCTAAAACGTAACAGGGCCTACACCTGGGTTTCTACTAGTTTCCAGACTAATAGTTTTTGATTTGCAGTTGATGTCAAGAAGTTTGGAGACCTATCTGCTTAAAATAATTAAAAGAAATTAACTCCAGTCAATGCCTGTGGCATTCTTGATGCTGAGCTGAGTTGACAGGATAAGTGTCACTTCCAATAGCAATTTGAGAAAATTGAAGTAGGCCAAGTGATGCACCCACAGAATATGAACCCAAATCCACCACATTTTTGAGACTTCACAGCTTGGTTCAAGAACTCTGCAACAAATAAACAGGCAGAGAGCCACGTTTAACCAGCCTTCCCTGAGACAACCACAGGCTCCAAACCTAGAACTGAGTTTTTAGTAGAAGCTGCACTTTCCCAATCCTTCCAGTATTTTTCTTGTTTCAGCACTTGTCCAGAATTGAAGTAGGTATTAAATAAGGTATTTAAAAGAAGACTCTGACTTGCAGTCAAACAGAGCTGTTCCTACTCATTATGCAAGCAAGCTGAGCACAGGGCAGACCTACAGCAAATGGAGCCTATTCCAGTGGCCAGTTCTGGGGTGAAAGGATGACACCTTTGCTCAGGAGACACTAGCCTTTGTCCAGAAGGGAAGGGATTTTATGGGATAAGAAGAAGGGAAATCAGCTGACAAAGGTAAAAGCTGAATGGAAGATACCCTTTAAGGGAAAGCTTGAGAAAACAGAATCTCTCAGCATCAGCACCCCCGCCTGCTTCCCACGTGTTCCCTGCCAAAACGTGGAGGCCAGCACTCAAGAGTAGCATATGGGAAGGAGACGACCGGAGATCGCCTCTGAAGCAACAGACCAACAAGCAGCAGGAAACCACAAAAACAGAAAACTAAATCCAGCACCTGTTAAAAACTCATCATCTGGAAAAACGCAGGCATTCACTCAGAGGTGAGCAGACAGAAAACACATCTGCAGCCTCCTAAAGGCAAGCCACTGAAGTATAAAATTCAAGATGCTTCATTAACTGACCCACAGCCCTAAATAACTGTGGGAGACACATTGCCAAAGTTCTTCTCTTCTCTGATATTTATGGCCATGAAGTAACATTTACCTTCCACTTAATACAGGCAATAAAGATTCACGTTCTACAGCAGTAAAAGCCTCAGGCCCCCAAGTGCCAGGCTCATTGTTCTAAATGTGATCTAAGTCTAAAGTGATAAATGTTACACTCAGGAGAGGAAGGGAGGACTGATTTATCTGGCTGAAAATGAGGGGGTTGAGTGGGTGACCGTGTGATGTGCTCTCCCAGCTTTATGTGAGCTAATTAGAGATTGCCAGACAAGCAACCCTGTCCATGAGATCTCCTTCTATTAATGCCCGTGATTGCACAAGCTTCTCTACTTCATCTCTGTATTTCCAATTTGCTCAGGCTTCACTGCTCCTGTGCCCACCCCAGCTGCTGAATGTCATTTCAGTGTGCCACAGAGGAACTTGTGCCACAACAGTGAGGCAGCAGACACTTCCCTTCCATAAGATGCCATGAGAGTATTTAGTACTAAGTATATTACTGCACACCTCTCAGTGTTAACTTTCAGATAGTGAAGGGAAAGACTTGAATCAGGATTCCTTATTACCAGCCCAAACCAGATCACTCATTTCTAAACACAGAATTAAGTAAATGTGACTTTCCATTTTAATGGAAAAAACTTTAAAAATTAAAATTGTGGCGACAAAAGACTCTCACAAGGCTGCTCTGTAGTTTCCAGAGCATGATACAAACAACCTGTTTATTCCAAAATTGCAGCCAAAGCCCCAGTGCCTGTTGCTAGCTCCAGGAAAACTTACTGCTTACAGGGACTAAGGGATTGCCTCTGCTACTTGCAACAGCTCTCTGTGACTTCTACTACAAATTAAACTTTTCTTTTAAAAGTTGCAAAGAGAGGAAAACACCCACCCCAAACCTATTAGTGAAGCTACTTGTCATAGAAAATTAACAACTTTTCTTTATTTACTTAAAAAAATTAAAATGGAAAAATTTAAAAAAAATTAAATTTTTTTAAAAAATCCATTTAAATCAAATGTAAGGGCAATGAGATCACTGGGAAAAACAATGATATAGAAACAAGATTAATAGGGCAAGAAGTAGATAATAATTAGGCAAGCCAATTTGATTAGACTCATGAGGGTTCCTAGTGCTTATTTTAATTTATGAAATGAAGTAAGACAGGAAGGAATATTCTGGGACAATATGCTCCATAGATTTTGGAAGAATGCCTATTTTTTTTCATAGTCTATTTTTCAGAGGTAGAGGAAAAAAACACAGATTTTTATCTCTGTGTGAAGAGGCCTCTTTCCCTTCACTTCTCTTCACAGCCACAAAAGCAGCTTCAAATTCAGCAGTCTTAAAAACAGTCCACTCAAATAAATAAATACGAAGCTGTTGGATATGCTACCAAGGTCACAAAAAGGAGAGAGGATTTTTAAAAAAGAGAATAGCATGAAAAAAACAACTTATAGCAGTGTGTTAAAAATCCTGTAAAGAAAAGACAGAGTTTGTGTGTAAGGTAGAACAGCACCTTCCTTTCTCCAGCAAGATAAATAGGAAGGAGCTGATCTTTAAAATGTGCAAAGCTCCCTGTGGTGCAGGATGTGCCAACTGTGTGCTCTGCCACGGGGAGGGCAGTCTGTGCTTGAAGGTTTCACAGGAACACAGCATGGACATTTCCAGACAATGTTTTAGGTTATTCCTAGAGGTCCACCACCCCAGGAGAGTTTTGTTTCAACCTGCTTGCAACAAGAAACAGGGTGATAACTGGAACTTACCGAAGGAGGAGGTGGTGTCTGGACTGTGTAGGGTGGAGGTGGCATGTCTGTTATTTCTGGATCGTCATGTTCACTTTCACTGTAGCATTCTGAGGTAGACATGGAAAATGAGCAAAAATAAAGCGTTAGACCAACATATTTTTCTTTGCAACACTGTGGCAACCAAAGATCACCAAGTAGGGTGTTCTGGATTTAAGACTATGCTTTAACAAGTGAGTGTCTCGTAATCCATTTGTGGTAATGCTGGAGACCTGTTGCAAGTAGCAGAGGCAATCCTTTAATCCCTGTAAGCAGTAAGTTTTCCTGGAGCTAGCCACAGGCACTGGGGCTTTGGCTGCAATTTTGGAATAAACAGATTGTTCATCTCATGCTCTGGAAACTACAGAGCAGCCTTGTGAGAGCCTTTTGTCACCCGTAGTATCTCATATAGACACATCATACAGCATGGCAGTACATATGAAGAGGTAATACCAAAAGTAAACACAGTGCTCTAGGATTACCCTACTTGTCTCTCTTCTTTTTTTTTTTTTTAACAAAAACAAACTCATAGGAGCCTCAATATCTCTTGACACGTGGCAGAGGCAGTCATCCTGTTATTTCTTTCAGCTATCTGTGCAGCAGATGAAAACATTTTCCACAAATTTGTTTAAAGGTGGATTAAATGAAGTGATAATCATTGATAAAATTAGACACAGAAAAAGGGAGGCAGAATGTTGCTGATTCTTACGCCCAGGGCCTGGCAATAGTAAACATTGGACAAGCCCATAGAATCACAGAATAATTTGGTTTGGGAGGGACCTTAAAAGGTTATATAGTCCAGCTTCCCTACAATGAGCAGTGACACCTTCAACTAGTCCAAGTTGCTTGGAGCCTTGTCCAGCCTGACCTTGAATGTTTCCAGGGATGGAGCTTCTGCCACCTCTCTGGGCAACCTGTTTCAGCGTTTAGCCAACCTCACTGTTAAAAATTACATCTCTATATGTAGTCTAAACTGGCCCTTTCTTAGTGTAAAACCATTACCCCTTGTCCAGGATACCCTGTTAAAATGTTTGTCCCCATCTTTCTTACAGGTCCTCTTTGTGCACTGAAAGGCCTCAAAGATCACTTTTGCTAAATCTCCCAACACAAATGCAACCTTTACAGGAGCAAGTGCTTGCATCCTGCCCTGCAGCACATGTGCAGGGTGACAGCACTCACCTCCACCCCACTGAGCTGGGGACATGGGAGTTTGCAAAGACAAAGTCAGAGCTTGATGAGGACAGCTTGAGTGCCAAGGGTCACAGAACAGAGGCTGCCCCTGTGGTGTCCATGGGATCCAGCACTGCCTTTTGCTGGCCACATGCACTCAGCAGCCTGTGCTATCCAAGAGCCTCTGTCCAGCTCTGCCCCAGAGAGCAGGGATTGATTAAGTCCAGCTCTGATTCCTCATCAGGGACTTCAGGGGCTCACACCACTAGAAAGCAGTGTGTTAGCCTGGACAGCCACCTGAGATTATTTCATCTAAAATTAACTCATTTAATACCCACATGCTTTCTTTTTCTGCATGTCGTTGTGGGGGGAGGGTGGGTGTTAATAAGCACAGAGTGAGGGGAATAAAGTTGTAAGAGAGAAGAATTTTGTGCATGAGAGAGAATTTTCTGGCATGTTAATAAGAGAAACTTAAAGAGGTTCATTATTTTTTCTCCCTGTACTCTTTGCAGAACCGCAGGGTTTTGTGTAGCGTAGATGCTATTCTGTTTACTGGAAATATATGCTGGCACATCTAAACATAAAGAAGTGAAACTGGCTGCAGTAAGGCCTATATCAAGTTCTAAGACTCTATTAATGCCTTTTTAAGTAACTCAGTAAAAAGCTTATGCTTTCTACAGCTCCCCTTTCAGGCACACAGAAGAGCTGAAAAGCAGTCGACAGCTGTTTCTGATACTCTAAACGGGCAAATGGTGAGGGGCGGGGGTGCTAAAATGCACAGAAAGTATCCGAATACACAAGAATTGCCATAAAAAGAGCCAAGACTTCTGAAGAATTATGGTGTGTGACACAGAGAGGAGGAACTGGTCAGCAGGAGCAGAAGTGACTGTGGGTAGTGACGGTGTTTTTACGAAGCATCGCAATGTGTCTGTAAGGACGTGTCCACCCAGGCACCAGTGGGTGCTGCACACACACTGAAGGCAGCTGCTGGATCACCTGTGACAGAACATGCATGAAAAGACAAGGAGGTGTTTGACACCAGAATCAGAAGGCCTTTTCCTGAGGGGGAAATGAGTGACTATCTTTAAAAGCTAAAGAAATATTGTCTATGTTATGCTATTGCAAAGTTATTAGATAAACTGTTGCAGAAGTGATCGAGTGGATTATATAATATATTTGGGACTTTTTTTTTAGATTAAGATTGGTGGAATGACTCATTTTTATTCCTTCATAATTCTCAATTCAACCAATACAACCAGTATCAAATCTTTTGAGGTTTAAAAAAATTGGTTTAATGTAAAAAATTTTGGCCATTCCCATTTTCCATTGAACTCTTCCCTTCATGAAAAGATGGACAACATATTTGCACACTTCCACCGTGAGTACAAGTATCTTGCAGTTCTTGCTACATAACCTAATATTCAATATAGCCCTTTATTCTAAAACGTTTTGATAAAGTTGGCTTCAAACAGTATACAGGCAGGAAGAATTAGATGGTGTGCAAATTAATAAATTTCCTGACAAGAAACAAATGTGACCTGAAAACAAAGAAACTGATGAGACTTGCTGAATTCTCCAGGAACTACTAACACTAGTATCTGTGTTCACCAACCCCAAAGCTGTTTTTAATGGTAGAGCATGAATGGAGCCAGATCAAATTAATCAATAATGTGATGACATGTCCCAAGCCTGGACATAAACCACAATCTTGAATTTTGTGATAAAGCAGAAAGGGAGGAAGAGAGAGAGACACTTCATTGTTTAAGCAAAAAAGGCTGCATCGTTTAAGTGTTCATACTACTGGAAATACCAGTTTCTTCTTCATAATGACAGATCCTTTATAAGCTCAGCAATGCCAAAAAGGGCACTGGGTTCCAATACTCTAAAAATGGAGACTTAAAAGCCCAGATGATGACACATATTCCTCAGAGTAGAGTCCATTCCTGGTTTGGTAACTTAATATTACTCAGAGCATTTCTCATTCTAAACCAGCTCCTCTGCCCAGATTTGTGATTTGAGAGCTGGTATCTTCCCACCAAAGAGTTATATTATATCAGTGTGCAAATTAAGAAAATAAATGAATTGTTTAGGACTTTTAAAGTTTTTCATTCCATAATGAACTTGGGCTTGGCTCTGAAACAAATTGTAGGCTCCAGAATAGCATTATCACCCCCTCATCCCCCAACATTGTGGTTGTTCAAACCCCCAGGACTGGAGGACACAGTAGGGATGGGCCTGCAGAGCACAAGGTGATCCCAGGTCTGCCAGCTGCCGTGCTAGAGCACAACTTCTGTAAGATAATTCACCAGCTCAAAACCCAGAGCAGCACAGCTGTTTCTCTTCACACTTGGTAGGCTTAGCGAGCCAGCAAACTGCCAGAAAGTAGTTACACACCTCTCACAAGATCACCTAGTGTCTCTCACTCACACTGTTTCTCACCATTTTTTCTTTTCCTGTGATTACTTTCTTCTGTGACAATGTGGTTTCTCTGAGCTCAGACAGCAGACAGACCCAAGATGACAGTTTGAAAGAAAGAAAATAGCTGACAAAAATTTGGCCAGGCAAAAACTGTAAAGAACACAATGTAGTTACACACTGAAACCCGTTAGGAGCATACCTTCCTCATTCTTCCTGTTTGGTGCCTGAGGGTCTACAGCCATTCCCAGCTTACTTAGCCACCTGTGTTTGAAACAGAGGGAACACAGAGTCAGGGACACTTGCATGCTCTTCAGACTGAGTTTTGCTCCTTTAGTTGTGTTCTATATCACCACATCTGTTTTCATTAGCCTGAAGACTAAATGTCAAAGTGTCTATTTCTTACATCATCTTCTAGAAAGGCACCAGTTATCTCTATATTAATATCACCTGTAGTGAACAGGATTACATGCCTGGGACATCTTTCCTTGATACTGAAAAAAAGGCATTACTGATTTCCCAGGAATCGCATTTGTGTAAGCTAAAGAAAAAGTTTTGGTGCTCTAACACCATGTCAGTGAATTAGTCCAGCTGCTGGTGTCATCTTTCACCTAAGATGAAGAAAAAGGCATAGGAGCCAGAGAGGATGATGTCAGCTGCCCTGGCCAAAACTATTGCAGCACAGTCTGTGCCACTTGAAACCAAACTTTTTGATCATAACATATCACGTTTTTCAGCTTGCTATGTACTTTTGGTTTTAGTAAGTCTCACTTCCTGTGTTGTTTTAAGCTACTAACTGGGCTGTTTTTCACTTGTCTTCCTAGGTGGATGCATTTTTCTGGTGCTAGAAACATTCCCTAGTTACACTTTTTGTATATTATATTTGCCTACAGGTCATTCAGATCTATCCACATTTTAAGTAACTAACAACCGAAAAAGCTCAGGCTTTGAAGATTAAAACTCAAGGTGTATATAGAGAAAGTATGAAGGGCAGGCATTCATTACTGGGGAAAAAAAAACATTTTGTTTGACTTTTGGTTCTACTGAAGCAACAGGGAATTTGCCAGTAAGATCAGCATCAAAGTAACTGCACTTTTAGATTGCAGTATGAGCAATAGAGCCACAAACAAATCAGAAAAACAAAGTTTCGTTTATATAAGAGTGGTACATTGACTCTTTTCTGACAGCTAATCCTAAGAGAATGATTTTTAAATGACAAGCCACCCTAACAAGGAAAAGATTTGCTAAAAAAATCCTAGGATTTC
The DNA here is from genome assembly GCA_013399835.1 of Leptocoma aspasia. Classification (NCBI taxonomy): domain Eukaryota; kingdom Metazoa; phylum Chordata; class Aves; order Passeriformes; family Nectariniidae; genus Leptocoma; species Leptocoma aspasia. The sequence continues at coordinate 400,241 of VXAX01000398.1, read as the reverse complement.
ATTAATGACGAGGGCAGACAAGTCACTAATAACTATGTACAACTGGCCAGCTAAATGCATGCAGCTAGTCAGCATGCCTTTACTTTTCATGCATGCAGGACAATAACAAATATATGATAAATTAGTGAAACAAATGACTGTGTTAATAAATCCACTGTTGATTTAATAGAGATATATGTACAGCTATATGCATATATCGATATATGCATGAAGAGTTACAAAAGGTCATGATCCATCAAGCATTTATGCACACCAGGAACTCAACACGCACAAATGCTCCAGTGAGTTCAGTGGAACCATTCACACGTGTATTTGCAGGACTGGAGCCAAGAGAACAGATGTCTTTTAGTCTGTTTTGACATATGCGTGAGTATGCGTGTACTTTATGTATTAAATGCATGTATTTTATACTTTGCCAAGGAAAACATCATCAGTTGCAACAGTGGGGAGTTAGTACAGCATAGTGCAGGCTGCTCTAACACTAGGCTACCGAGCTTTAAGCCAAAATGAAATTTACTCAAGAAGTGGACTTTGAACAAAATCATTCCAGGGGCATAAGAGCTAAGACACCTGCACAGATTTCAATCTCTCACTCACAGGAGACTAAACATTTTTCACATGAGAATTTCCAGCTGGGCTCCAAACTGGCTGTTAGCACTTACTCATATCCTCCATTAGCTCTAATTTTCCTTCTCCATACATCCTTCCATCTCTTCTCTCTTAACCAGAGTTACCTTCTCTACTGAAATATTCCTGTCCCACTGTCCCTCATTCTCAGTCATCCTCATCCTGTCTGCCTCAGGATCTTGTCACTCCATTCAGGAGCTCTGGTGGGAAATGTAGGAGCACTGAAATGGATGGTTATCTCCCCACCAGAACACTTCATGATGCTCCAGCTTGTAAAGGGCAACAGATTCTTTTCATCTATATTTACTTGTAGGCATCTGTAGAGTACAGATTTATTAATACATATGTGTACATATACTACTGTAATAGTGTACATTTCTGTATCTATAGATCTTTCAGAAGGTCACACACATTCTCTCAACCTCTCTCTTTTTCTATTGTGGTAAATATGTATCAGGTCTCCCATTTATAGAGGGAATGAGTAGTCATTGCCCTGCAAAAAATCACACAAAGGTCACCAGTAGAGCTATGATTAAAATCCTGACCTGACTGTTGTAGGAGCTCTCCTCCCATTTAAATTGTACTCCTTTATATCCAGTATTTGGCCATTTAATGCAATAGCATAGAAAACAGACTGCAATCTGAAGTAAAAAGGGCAAAGATTGATAGATCTAAATCAGCCAAATTTGTATCAGTGGAAAATAATATCTTTCTAATAGCACAATGGTTTCTAAAATGGCAGGATTCATATCCATTTTTACTTCTTCCATTGAGAACTATTTGGTTGTTAATCTTCTGGACATTTGTGGAAAGAAAATTTCTGACCTGTCACGAGGATCATTCAAATACAGCATAGTTTGATGCTGAAGTTAACGCTAATTTACATTAAAGAAACAGACATTTCTATCCCTCTAACCCTCCTTGTTAGCTGATATGATACTCTGAAACTGTTATATTCTACTCCTAGATCACTTCTGGGACTTTTCCATCTCTTCCTTTCTCCCCTCACTTCTTCCCAGGTTCTGTACTTGCTATCAAATCTTAGCACTGCTCTAGCAGAAAGGGATTTATACCAGCAAATGTTGGGAAGATTAGTATCAAAATTGGGCTAATTATGCAATTCTGATTTCAATCCTAATTAGTGAACAAAGAGCAATAGTTTTCTTCCATTTAGTGACCAGAAAAATTAGACTCAGTAATTCCCCAAATAACTTTGTCAACGACTGCCTGACCGTGAAAGAATGAACTTTCAAAGGGTGTTCTCAGGCATGAGACAGGATGAAACATGACCAGTCGCTCCTACTTACGTGTTCATTTCGAGAACATTTTCTGCTGCAAAATAAAATGTCTTGATCTGTGGGTGGCTGATCTTAATAGCACTTCAGGAAAAGAAAAAAAAGGAGAGATATGAAGAAAAATAGTTTCCATAAGAAAGAAAAAACAATAGCTGAATGAATTATTTAAAATATTTATTCACTCCAGTGTATTAATCCAGATTACCTCGTCCATCAATACAGCTCTTTCTTTAAAAATCTAGTCTAGTTTTAGCTCATTTCCTAGGCCACACATTATTCAGAGAGTATAAACTACAGGAACTAAAAAGGAAAGAATAAAGAATAAAACAAAGTTTTCCACTATTTCATTACATAATTCTGTTGTGTTCCCATACCTCAAATACTATGTTCAGTTTTACTTCCTCCAGCTCTGAGATGTAAAGCAAACTTGAAAAATGTTGGAAGAAAGCACCAGTAGTGACCCAAGACATGGAACAGCTTCTGTGTGCTGCGGTCAGTTAGGCTAAGACCCCAAAGCATGGAAAACTGATGGCTGGGGGAAGGGACATGTGACACAGTAAAATCACAAGGAGCACACAGTGGGTGAACAGTGACTGACTCTTCTGACTTTTCCATCAGAAGAATGAAGGCTTTCTTCTTGAGGGACACAATTAAAGCCATGCTGCACTTTACAACTTTGAACAACAGCAACACCCCTCCAAACCTTTGAAGTGTGCTCAGAAGCAGCTGGAAGTCAGTTCTGCATATGGAGTTTGGAGAGAATATTTTTAAATGTGCACCCTGCTAAAGAAACTTTTTAGTCCCTGCACAACCAAAGGCTTCAAGTACAGCCCAAGCTCAGTTACACCACACCAGCCTAAAGAATAGTCTAGGCTTGGAGGGATGCAGCATTACTTGCACCACTGCTCACCTGCTGAACTAAGAGGGGGCATCTGAGAACTACAGTCTACTCATAATCAGCAAATGAAAAAAAAAAAGGAGAAGAAAAAGAAAGCGTTTGGCACACTCATCTGGTTTTTTTTTTGTTGTTGTTGTTGTTTGTGGTTTTAGCAAAGCACATCTGGTAGAGATTTTTCAAAAATATTTTTGCAATATGGTTTTCTTTCAGTAGCTCAATTAATATCTCATTATTTATACAACATAAAAGAACTCCCCATAGCTTCACTGTCAAAGACTACTGAAATTCATTCCTTGAAATGTTGTAAAAATCATGCAAGACTGGGAACAAGAGATAAACTTACTGCTTTTTTTTGCATTCAATTGCTCGATCCACACTGAAGTCTGGAAGTCTTATAAATCCTTCTGCTTTTTCAGCCTTCCATAAAAGAAAAAAAAATTAAATATCACCACATCAACCAACTGGTAAGCTAGTAGACTCCAATGCTGAACAATATTTAACATGCAAGTGCTTGTTTTTGACAGCTTTTTATACTGTGAAAATATATGCTCATCACCATGGGGACAGATTAACGCCTGATGAAATATTTCTATACCAGCTATATTTGTGCAAATCCGGGGTGCTGGAAGCCACCACTCCTCTTGGTGCAAGTGGCAGAGTGTAAGCACGGATTTTGTCGACTAATAAGGATGAGCAAGGGTTGTATCATCTGATTAGGTCTGGATGGTACCCACAGTCTCAAAGGTGGGTTTGTGCCATGATACAGGATGTGTGTATCTTACACAGACATGCAACAGCAGCACATAAAATGACCTCTGTATAGCTGGAAAATACCATTCAGAAGTGCCCCAAGATAATTCTAAGTAGAAATGGAGGAGGGTTTCCCCTGTGTAATTGCAGCATGGAACATTTTGCAGGGTCACCTGTAAACAAGCAAGGCAGAGGCAATGGGATCATCACAAAGTGCAAGGGGATCATCCCACGCAGCTGACTTCTGTGGTTAGAAACTGCAAACCTGCCTCGGAGGGTTTTGTCACCCAGCTATCCCTACCCCCAGAAATTTGCAGGCATGGTACCAGAGGTAGCAAAATCCAGGCAGACATTTACATTTACAGTACCCTGTTTATATCCAGTCAGCCCTTTCTGCATGCAAGGAGGTTTACTGAGCATTGACGTCTCTGTTCGCAGTCAGCAGGACTCTGAGTCAGAGCATTGCTCCAGCAAAGCTGAAGTGACAAGCCTCAAATCCCTGCTTGTGCTGCCTGAAACTGAAACATCTGAAGCAGAAACATCTTCCTACTACATTGATCTACATGATGACAGCTGGTCATCTGCAATAAGATTAGGAGTCCCCCTAAGATGAGCGATATATAATGTAGAAAAAGTCTGTAAGACATAATGTCAGGAAAAAACGTACTTTCCAAAACACAGAGTGCTCATTTCTGAATTACATTTTTGCTGCTCTCAGCCATTGCTAGTAGACACATTAAAATTCTGAAAATGTACACTGAGTTAAAGCAGGTAAAATACACACAATTACAAAGGCAGAGGATAAATGAAGATGATTGACAGTATCTCAAGTCTCATTATGCACTAATATGACGAGACTATAAAAAGATGTTCATCAAGACAAGTCTTTGAGCTTTAATGCTTGGAAGTATGAATCTCCAAGAACTGAAATATTGATACAGAATGGTTACTTCAGTGGGTGGCTTCCCCTCACATCTGCATATCTGGTTTTTGGTATACAATAAATCATGGCCTAACCATCATTCCTGTCATTTACATGTATTAAACATTCATGTGAGAAGTTTATGTTTTACATCATCACCAATAAACAGTTTCACTGTTCCAAGACACAGACACACAGCATCAGTGGAAGGGGTTTTTCTTATTTTCTTTCAGTACAGGAGAAAAAAATTATTTTTTTTACATCTGGGCTGAAAAACTTTCATTTTGTAATATTTGTATGAAAAAGTGCTTATTTGCTACTGTGGGTTTTTAACAACCTCTGATTGCATTTGTATCTGTAAAACTTGTTTAGTGACTAGCTTGGGGAGCCTTTGTTTCCGTTCCACAGGTTGGAATTCCATGAGCTTAAAGTCATTGAGATAAAATAACAACTAACTGAACCTAGTATTACCATCCCAGACCCATAGTATATTAAATATATAGGGATGAGCAAATAAATACTGGTGAGGAATGAAGGAGCACTATTCTTGGGCTGCACTGTACTAAAGGGAAAGATTGTATTATCCAGCATTTCTATTCCAAAAAGATGATCATTTACTGGATCTGGAACACCAAAATTCCTGTTTAGTTCCTAAAACCAATCTGAGAATACCAGAGACCAATCTCAAAAAAGCTGTGCATGAGGTACAACAATCACTATTGCACACGTTGCTGGATGAGAAATGAATACAATGCCAGTTGCTTCTCTGCAATGTGAATCAATATTCCAAGTTTAAGAAAAAGTTATCCACAAGACCCTGGGTGAAGGAATATACCCAGGTACCCATGCAGCAATAAATCTGTGACCTGAGCTGGGTAAGCCATCAGGTGGCAGAGTGGGGTCTCGGGTCTGGGACACGTTTGGCCTTTATTTGAATGCAGTTATAGCTCAGCCAGTTCTATCAGTGCAGTGACCATTGTTCTAGACTGCACCCTATAAACAGTTTAGAGTGCTGCAAAAGCACTCCTGAGGGGATTAAGTCCATGAAATGCCATTAGATAAGTCACTGTCTCTACTGTCAATGTATAAAAGTATTTGAGTGTTCGGCTTTTGTATTGGACTAGTGAATTACCAGCACCCTGTAAGCCAGTGTGGGGACTCACCTGGAATACTCCCACCCATGCAGAAACAGAACTCAGACTTGAACCACTGACTTAATCCATTAGTAATTTAGATGGATTCCTCTATCTAAATTAGGGGAGTGCCCTATAAATTGCTAATCAATATAGGTCTGTAGGCTTTGATTTCAGTACTTCAGTTTTAACAGTTGTACAACAGAGAAACCTCCAATTTCTTAGGCAGTATTTGGCCTGTTCCAGTTGGTAAAAGATTATGTTCTCACATACACATTCTCTCTCAATGCATTCAGATTTTATACTAATTCTGTCTGTGATTTCATTTTCATTTAAAGAAAAATTTATGTTTCATTTTATGCTTGAGTGAAATACACTATTTGTACACATCTAAAACGTGCCATCTATGTACCAGAAAGAGGGGCTTGATGGGTATGTAGCTTCATGATTATCAGGAAAAAAAGAAAGGAAAAAAGGAAAAGAAGTCACTAAAAATCTTAAGGGTGTTATTTCAGTCAGCAAATAGAATTCCAAATAAATCCTAGAAGCAGAACATGTGGAAGTCATCTTTTCAGTCATTCTTGGGATAAAAATGACATTTTAAAACATTTAAAGCATATAGAAATGCTAAGTGCTTTCTTTCTTTCAAAATGTTATCTCGAACATGATTTTAGCAGGCTATTATTTAACTCACACATTTTATTCAAGATTCCTTCAGATTTTGATGTGAAGCTGTAAAATAGCCCTAAAAAACTCAGATAATAAGAGCCTTGACCTGTTTTCTACTTAATCAGGAGGTTTAAAAGAAAAAGCTGTTATCTCTTGTGGGTTTTATGGAGGTTAACCTAACATAAATCTGTGCTTTTGCTATTCCAAATTGTAGAAAAATAATTTCTTTAATAACAACAGTCTGCAAATTCTTGTGGCAAAAAAGAAAGTAGTCATTTTTTTTTTCACAGAAAAAGCTTTGCACTCAAAAAAAAAAAAATTATTTATGAAACACAATGCATGAATCCAATGAAAGAAGCTAATGTCCTTTTGAGTTTGCCTCAATATGTTATCTAAATGTTGTGGCTTTGGGAGATTTAGTAAGTAATTTAAAGTGAGTGTAATGTTGCAGCAAGATTTTAAAAAATAATGCTAGAAAGTGAAATATCTTGTTATTGTGCAAAGGTCCAATCTGCAAATCAGGGTAGTCCTCATGGCTTCATCAGTGTTTCAGCACTGCCCCTAGAAGACGCTATGGATGTTGGAAGAGCAGTTCAGAATTTTAGTCTTTTTTCCTCTCTGCCAAGTACACCAATGAGACATCCTATAGAACCGTGAATAATTTGTGTAAGATATTGGGCCATAGGTCCCCAAGCCTCTCAGCTCAATCAGCTGACATTGATGACTTTTTCTCATCCACATAAGCAGCTATTACAACTCAAAGGTAAAAGAGTTTTCTTTTAAGAGACTGTAATTATACAGCTTCCAGCAAAGCTGTTGGAGTGAGAACCAATTTAAATGCAGTGAATGAGGAAAGAAAAAAAACTACAAAGACAAATAGTGACAGTAGATCACAGCCTGCAACTTTTTATTTTACATTTATATTCCTTTTCAGCTGAATCCCCATGACAACCACCGTTAAGACATTCTGCAAAGATCTGTTTCAACTCTATTTGGAAAACCAGTCAAGCTACCCTAAAGACCCACCAGACAGAGGCATTTAGTCCTTTGTCCCATTCCAGCCAACACTATCCAACACAGTCGAAACAAGCACAAAGAGCCAGGAGCCTGGGATTACATGTGACAATCCTCCCCCACCACCCCTCTTCCTATGTAGGAGTACTAATTCCCTCTGGGGTTTCAGAATGAGAATTGAAACAGCTAAAGGGTCAGGCAGGATCACAAACTGTACTATTTAAACACTTGTCTTCAAGGCAGCTGCCTACAGACAGTGGTACTAAAAAAAAAAAAAAACCACAGAAAAACAACACACTAATGAAGAGTAGTGGTCCAAGGAGTCTGGTGTTCTTGAATGCACCCAGAAATTCTGACTGCCCAGATATATTTTCTGACATGTCCTGTGTTTTCATTGCAAAACCAACCCTTCTGTGCTTCCTCCTAGTCCAAACAGCTTCCCCTCCCCAGACTGGGAGTGCTTCCATGCTGCAAAGAGAAGTTTACTTGACTCACATTTTATAGAAATAAGAAGGCTGTGTGGGAAGAGGTTCCAGGGCAGCCTACCCAAGCCTGCTGAGATCACTAGGCCCTGACCTCAGCCAGCTCATCAACAATTTATTCAGATTTGCCTGTGTTCTCTAGCTTTCTTTCAGTGAAGGAGAAGCTTATATCTTGGGGTGTCTGATCTGCTATTGCTGACCCATTTATTACTTTTACTCTTTTAAACTGTGGCATTCACAAAATATTTTATGTTAAATTGAAGGAAATATCAGCTGCAAATGTCACAACAAGTGTCCTAGATCATGTACCCAAATCTGCGTCTCATGAGAGACCCAGAACCAGAGTGGTTTGAAGAAAAATTAAACCAGAGTGACAAAAACATCCAGAGCTTCAAGAGGCACATGGAGACAAACTTGATCAAGAAGATGATATTCAGATGAGGTTATCTACCCAAATCCAGGATAATGCATGTTCCCATACAAATTCCACCCACTCTCTATTTTCTCCATCTCCATTAGAAAAAATGTCCAGCACCCTGTTGCTATGCTACAGTTGCCAGTGTCTGGTTTTCACACTGCCACAAACACACCAAGCTCATTTCTCACCAGAACCAAACTGGTCAAGCAGAGCTACAGGAAACCAGTGTGCCCCGGTTCCTTTGACATCAGCCCCACTCTTTCATCACCACCTTTGGCATCAGCCCCTGTAAAAGGGCTGGTCACGGGAAGCCTCAGGCACGTGAGAAGCAGGACTCCTGTTTCGACAGAACTTTAGACTGTCATCTTGTACACCCCCTTGGGACCAAGGACTGACTTTACTGAAGACAGTGGAAGTGCAGGCAGGCTAGAGACTTGTCAAGCAAGCAAGCGAGTGTGTCACTGCTCTTTCTCCTTCATCAATCTAGAAGTGAGAATATCTGGGTCTAATTGATCTCACATACAACTCTGAGCATGCCTCTGGTCTCAAGAACATAAGAAAGCAGGCCTCAGCAAAGAACACCTCCTCTCCTTTCCAAACCCCACAGTTACTGACATTCTGCAAACACTGATTGAATCTATGGAGGCTGCACTTTAAGCTGCCCAAAGAAACCTTGAGTTTTTAACATAAAATAGTGCATGAGAGTTGGCAGAAGTTGAAAGCAAAGAGCTACTACCACCTAGCATGCTTAAAGCACGACTGTGATAGGTGAGAACTCGGGGCTGACACAAGACAACAGTATTTTGAAGCCATATGAGCTCTTCAGAGGAAATGAACTGAAATGACACTTATTTTTCAGCCCTGTTCATTTGGGGGCAGTCAGTGACAGTCAGGAAGCAGACATGGACTAAAAGGATGAGTGCTGTCTAGGAGCACTGGAACCAGCATGATCATGGTTTCTCTGCATCTCAGGAGTGGAATTTAACCAGGCCAGAACAACTGAAAGAAGTGGAGGAATTTGCACCTCTCCCCCATCACTCTTCTCTTCCCAGAGGCAAACTTATCCTAATATTGTCTTTTTTATTTCCTCCCATCGTGATTACTCCTCAGGATTATTCCTTTCTGATGTTTTCTGTGTCTAAAAAGTCATGTCAGCCAGCCAGCTCACCTTTCCTAAAACTGCTTGGCCAGAAGTACAGCTGCAAACACAGATTTATAAAAGCCAATATTAATAAGGTTTTGCAAGGTATTAATGCTGCTTATTAATATTACTGCCTCGCCATGTCTTTCAGACAGAGATATTGTAAGCATTAGGCAAAAAGTGCCTTTTTCAAACATTTTTCCCCAATTTTTCTATTTCTTTTGTTTCTATTATGCATGTATTTGACATAGTCTTGAAAGGAATTTATATCAGACTACCACAACATCATAAAAAATAACAGTCCAAGACCAGCAGAGTTGCTTTGCTTTACCACAAAAAGAAATAGTTAATATCATCTTGAAGTATCAGTCAAAGTTTTTATTTGGATTTGAAAAAAGCAAACAAAAAAAATCTCTCTCTCTCACACACACACGTGCAAATAAAAACCCCACAGAAAACCACTAACACTACCCCCAAGGGAAGGGAGAATATGTAATAGTCTACATGAGTAAAGCTTTGTTTAGGGTATGAGAATTTTTTAATGGCTCAAACTATTATATTTTTTTCCCTGAAAGAGTTAGCAAAAATTTTATAGAGATTACTGCAGTGGAAATAAACAAGTGGAAATCATCCAGATTGCCTTTGATTTTTTTTTAAATGCTCTAAGAATTAATAAGAATTTAATCTTTCATCCTTTGCTGTACCTGCAACATGCTGATTTCCAGAGCAGCTACTTTGCATTTAAGGAACCTCGTGTCCATCCACAATTCGACACTGAAGCTGCTGAGTTTCAACCTATGTTTTTGCTGGCACACCCTAATTCTCTTCACACCTGAATTCTTGGCTCTGTCACTCCACCATTTGAATGTGGTAAGAGCTTTTTAGAGGTAGCAGTGCTAGACAGCAAAGTGAAGGGAATAACTATATCTGAATCTTCCTAGGATGGGCAGGACACCAGGACACCCTCTCTGTCCAATCAAACAAGCCCAGAGTAAGGCCAGCTGCCTTCTACCATTTGAAAAGAAGGAAAAAAAAAAAA
>VXAX01000398.1:285369-389832 GCA_013399835.1 Leptocoma aspasia | reverse complement strand
AAAATTATATAGGGGGAAAAATATAAGAAAAAAGAAAAAGAAACCAAGCAGACAAACCTAATAACCTCAGAAGAGAGTAACCTCAGTGTGGAAGGGGGTGCAAAGAGAAACAGGAGTGACATTTCTAAAAATTAAATTAATAAGAAGTGAAGAAGCATTCTTGTTTTGAGTCTTTACAAGAAGTGTTTGCAAATTGCCTATACCCTGGAAAACATTTCTCAAATTCAAATGCCACCAGAGCCTTTAAAGAACAGCTCTTTACAGGGCAAAACAGACAGCAAGTTAACCTTTCACAAGTATCTGCTGAACTAAAAACCACATAGTTTTCTGCATATTTCAAATTCATATAGACACTTCCCACATCACAAGAACTGTCAGGGCTGAGGAATAAACCCAGTTATTTGTACTCCTCCAGAATGCACCTAAATTGTGACCCCAGGTTCCCTTCTCAGTCCCAGCAGATGCTGTTTGTCTGGCAGCCAGAGCTGGCTGTACGCTGTACTCACCAGCTGACTGCTGTACCAATACAGCGATGACTCCTTCAGCACACACCAGAACTTCTTCCATTTGTTGCCAATGAAAGCTCCTTTTTCCTTCTTTTTGTAGAGCCATCCTTGGCAATCAGCTTGCCCCAGCTCTTTGCACGATATCCTCCGTCGGCTCATTATAAAGAACCCTGTGCCATTAAAAATACAGCGTTGTGCTTGCTTAAAACTGCATTACCAGGAAAGATGTTGCTGCCAATTAAGGATATTATCCTTACTTAGAAGCCTCAGAAAGTCATCCAAGCATATCTCAAAATATACTTAGAAGTCATTCAGTTTTACAATGGCTGTGACAGTAACACATTCATTTGAAAGGCTTGCTGATGTTCAGAAAGAAAACAGTAAGCTATAGATAATGCAGATACTAAGTAATGCTAAGATAACCATACACAAGTTTTTGTAAATTAAAAATACAGCCTTTGATCCTTTTAAGAGAAGCATGCATATATTTTCCCTCACACAGCTGCACTGAAAAGAATACAGCTATTTAAGTCAGCTAGAGAAAACTATTATGCCAAGTACATGAAAACCACTAGTGTGTATGTCTGTGCAGGCAGCTGATTCTACCTCACTGATTTCCAGCTTTGCTTCAATTAACATACCACAAGGATTTAGTCCAAAGGAACAGCCCGTTGTCATTTTTCTCAGAATCAGTGTAAGAATCAGTGGAGTTAAAAAGCAGATTTTCACCAGATGAGTAGCAGTACAAAATCCTCACCCTCCCAAGAATAAGACATACTAGGAAAATAACAAAAGAGGAATCCAGGAGAGAAAAGAAAAAACAATCTCTCATTACCTTGACTTTTCTTTTTTGCCTTCTGACGCAAAGGAACCTGTAAGAAACGCAGGAAGGAAAGAAAAGAGGAAATTTCAGATTGTGTTGCAACATTTGTGTAGAAAGGGGAGGGGGAAGCTAGAGAAGGACGTGGTGGTGATGCTGGTGGTATATGCAGGATGGAAACACATAACCCACTCACTGCTGAAGGGATGTTAGCAGCTGAAGCAAAAAACGTGTTAATTAAAATTGATGTGTATCTAGTTGAGCAAGAGCAAACACAACCCTATTACACGTGTCTATCTACTACTGCTTCCTGTTTCACATCCACAGGCAGCTTCTACTTTGCTGTGTTTGCCTGAATTGTATTCTGTGTTTTGAAGTTAAAAAATAGAAGCTAAAACTCCAGCATTTTAATGCTTCATTAGGCTGCACAAGGAGGATTTACAAACATGAGGAGATTAAAATACATGCCAGATGACTGATAGTCATTTAGATCATTCTAAGAAATCCTGAAAAAGAAAAATAAATTGATCTTCACCTTTGCTTTTTTTATTTAATGCAGAACATGTATTTTTCCCTATTAAATAGTTTCATAATATTTCTTAAGAAAAAAAAATCACACAAAATATATGGAAATTTAAAAACTACAAAAATAACACAATTGAATTTATTTACACATTTGCAGTCTACATATTTAATCCTGCATAAACACATAGAAAACGAAACTAAAAGAGAAGACCACAGAACAAAAAAGGAGGTAATTGAAAATGGAAGGTATGGCTTTTGGAGTAAATTCTCCCCAGACAGGCTGGTTGGTTGTGTGATTGCAGACAAAGTACTTGACTTCTCTTTGCCTCAACCTTTCCTTCTCTAGTGTGGGAACTAAAGCATTCACTTTTTTCTATTTTTAGGAAGGGTTTGAAGCCCCCAGATGACAAATGCTGCCTAAAGTGACGTATTATTTAATATGCTGGCCACAACGTTGCTATGCAAAGCCGGTAGCTACCTGATCCGCTGCAGAGCTACGCTGTGAACATCCCTAATGTAGCCCCTCTGCCTTGCCAGACAGCTTCTCAGGGAAGCAAAACCCCATTTCACATCACTCTTGAAAAATCTGATGGCTCTTCTCTCAGGCAAATTAAAGGTGAGTAAAACCAGACCATCTGCAAACAATGATAGAAGAGACCACTGTATTCAGTATTTACAAGAGCTACAACTTTCTGAAGCAGGGATCTCTGCAGCGTGTACCACAGAGCACAGAGCCATGTATCACAGTCCTGTGCTTATCTGGTGCCTCTTTGACATGACCTGAACAACACTCTTGTGGGAGGCTTTACCAGGCATGAATAATCCCAGGCTCCTGCTTAATCACTGAATATTCTTTTTTTCTTTTTCCCTTTTTTTTTTTTTTTTTATTCTACCACTGTCTCTCTCTCAGACTATTCTCCATGACAACACACAAAGAAAAGCAATAAGAAAACACACCAGCTCTATTACAGACTCTGCTATTTCCCCATCCTTCATAGGCCACTCTTCATGTCTTCATTCCAAAGAAACTTACGCCCTATTTAGGACACATGGAAATAATATATGGCCTCAGGGAATCAATGGGTCACACATACTAATTACTTTCCTTCAGAGCTATCCAAAATTATATTAAGTAAAACAAATATGAATCAGGTCTCCTGGCCCAAAAACTATCTAGTAAAGCAACATCACATCTTTGTCATGGCACTATATTGGGGTCATTTCATCTCTAAAGTCATAAAAAAGAAGAGCGATACTGAGACAGGATGTGGCTCTCCTACACAACTGAGGAGGAAGCAATCTTTCCACTAACCTTGCTGATGATCTAAAGAAAAATAACATGGTCTATTGCTCATCTGTCAGGAAAGAGTTAATACCCATGTTATGTAAGTCTTCAGCTGGGGCCCACTTTATATCAGACTGAGGCAAAAACTGATACTAACAGCCTGGGCTAGCTAAAAGAATTTACAAATTTATGTGTATTATTCTGCAGCAATGATGGCATCTTGCTGCAAGTTGATAGGGGTGATGAACCAACCCTCTTTTCTTCATGCATTGTGGAAGGAGTTGGGAAATTAATGGTGAAAGGAAGAGCAGTTTCTCTACAGCTAGAACTATATTTAGTTTGTCTGGATAAAATCGGTGGTAAATCTCTAACAAAATAATTGATGAATTAATTTTTTTTTATTAAGATACATTTCTCATTATCTTTCCAAGTATTCCTGAAAATTGAGGTAAATCTTCAACAAATTAGCACTAAGCCTGGAATTCTGCAGCTTCTGGTTGTGTTTTAGTGCTGTTCAGAAACCCAGCTTCATCCTATAAAAAAATATGTGTTCTGCTCCACACAAGAGAAAGCTCTTATCCCCAAATGCAGCAATAAAATGTGGCATGATTCACAAAATTGCCTTCTCAAATTTTGTTGATCTATAAACAAATAAAAACAACCTCTTTCTCCAGTGTTTGGAGTCAGATAGATACTTTATGAAATAAACAAACAGTTTTCAGTAAAACTGTTTTCATCTCAAACCAATAGAAAACCTATATTTAAATGAATCTACCACAGAATTCATAAAATGCCTCACCAGCACAGTTAGGATTCAATTTTCCATGAGAATACAATACATTAGCAAGTCTCCAGTGGCAAACCTTTTTTCAAGAAGTGAATTAAAGTTTCCTTCACTAAAAACTCTTTTATAAAAAAGTTAATAATCTTTTGTATCAGTGGACCTGGGTGAACATTGATTAAGAGACACTTTAAGTTTCACTCTTCTAGAGATTCTTACCAGTGCAGAACAAAAAGAAAACTGTGGAAGGCAGAGTTGTTACCAATAAAATAAGGGGTATAACAGCAGTTTCAGATGTGAATGTACTGTAACTAGCAGACATAGCCACTGGAACAATCTGAAATTAAACCAAATGTCATGATTTTGCTTTTAACAATGGTGGATATTTTTTCTATAATTTTCAGTTTCCTACTGGGAAGTGATTTATTTCATTATCACAGGTTCAACTGAAAAACAAACCAAGAACATCAGATGTATTTCTATTTCTTCTTACCAAGGGAAATCTGAGAGCCATAGCTCTCAGAAAGCTCTAGGATAACTGCAAAACATACACTTTGGTGCAAGACTGGTAACAGAGAGTAGGTTTTCATTATTTTGGTAGGCTTTGGTTTGCTAAGGACTGAACAGGATGGGCTAGTGATCCTGCAGAACTACACAGACTTCAAACTTGCTGTCTATTATTCCCCTACTTGGCAAATACACCATGAGTGAGTTGCAAAGGAAGCTGTTCAACTGTGCATTGTTCACAGCCACTTCTGTGCCAGGCAGGCTCCAGCAGTGAGCAAAAATGTGTGAGAGAAGTGACAACTTCAGCAGAGGCTTCTGCCAGTTTAGATGTCCTTTTTTTTTCCACAGAATCACAGTATAATTAAGACTGAAGGGACTTCAGGAGGTCATCTAAGTCCACTCCCCACCTGCAACTGGATTTCTAGGACCATTTCCAGATGGCTTTGGCATTTCAGCAAGCATGGAGACACCCCACTCTCTCTGGGCAACCTGTGACAGTGCCTAGTCATCCTCACAGTAAAAAAAAAAGTTTCCTGATGTTCAGTGGGAACCTCCTGTCTTTTAGTTTGTGTATGTCACTTCTAGTCCTGTAATTGGGCACCACTGAAAAGAATCATAGAACCATTTAAGGTTGGAAAAGACCTTAAAAATCATCAAGTCCAACCATCAACTTAGCACCACCACCATGTTGGCCACTAAACCATGTCCCCTTCTTTGCATCCTCCCTTCAGACATGGGTAAGAGCCCCCTGAGGCTGTTTTCCAAGCTAAACAGTCACAGTTCACTTAGTCTTTCCTCATACCTTAGCTGCTACAGGCCCTTAATTATTCTTCTGGCCCTTCATTGGGCTTCTTCAGTATATCATGTGTCTCTTATATTGAGAAGTCATTCCAGGGGTGGCCTCAGCAGCACTGAACAAATTACGACCTCCCTTGACCTGACGGCAATACTTTGTCTAATGTGGCCGAAGATACCATTTACCTTCTTTGCAGCAGGGGCACATTGTTGGCTCGTGATGTCCACCAAGATTCCCAGGTCCTTCTCTGCAAAGCTACTTTCCAGCTCTATGGCCCCCAGCATCTACTGGTTTCCCCTAGCAATATCATTTGTGCTCAAATGGAATAACAACAGGGGATAGAAGCAGAGGGCTGGACGGGCTTTGGCAGCCTCTGCACAACATCCTGGATCCCGGCCCCTCCCAGGCACCAAACATCTCTAGATGGTTGGTCAGGCCTACAATTGGGTCCTTTGTCCTTCACAGCAGGGAGTCACACACTGCAGGGCCTCACCTTTTCTTCCTGGTAGACCTGCATGGTTTACAGTCAAGTGAACCATGTCCTTTGCTATGGGACACATCTGGCTCCTCTTCAATTATGAGGGCAGGCAGTCAACCTGTTCTTAGATGAGAGCTTCCTCTTCATACAGGAAGTCATCAACTTCCATCCTTCCAATTCTCCAGAGGTTTTGCTTACTTTGATAGCAGGCATAGACACTGCCTGCTTCTCCATTGCAGGTGGGGACTGATGGTCTTCACACTCTTGTGTCTCAGAGTAGGCCCTACCTCTCTCCCTTCCACTTTCTCTGATGCTGCACAGTTTGCACACTTCCTCCCAAACTTCCTACACTTGCCAGCACAGCTCCTCCAAGATGGCCTGGAGTGCCAAGAGACATTGCCCCTGGCCTCAGGGAGAGGTTCTTGACACCCCTTGAAGTCTGGGACTTGGAGAGCTGCAGCCACTCTGTGTGGAAGCCTCTGCCCTAGCAGGGACAGCTGTTTCTACACCTTCTGGGGAAAGTGCCCTGTCACCACCGTGTCTAAGACTGCTACAGCCCCACAGTTTCAGAGGAGGCCCCCTTATTTCACTCCTTTTTCACAGCCTGCTGCACAAACTGATGGCTCTGTTGGCTGCTCGCAGGGCAGGTCCCTCCCAAACACCAGCTAAAAGCTCTTGACCCTTCCTAGTCAGAGGGAGCTGCATCAAAGGCTCCAGGAGTCCTGGGTCAAGGCCAGCCTGCAAACTCCCCAGGAATAAAAAGTGGTGTGAAATATGAGGCTGTTTCAGGGGAAAGAAAATAAAAAGTCTACATGGAAAAGCAGGGGCATTGGGCTAATACTGAAAAACAGGCTTCATGTCTCATGAAGTTCAACTCACAATGCATGAGTCTGAGAAGGCACCAAAGGCAGCTATGATCAACAGTTATATTCTACAGAGCTGTATTTTCTTTAAGCTTCCCAAGGGTTAGACTGTGTGGCTAAGAAAATCCTTTGCTAAGCTCATGTATCTTAGGTTGCAGTTATCCATTGAGGGGTAGGGCTGGGAAGTGAGGGCACCCCTAGCATCAGGCACGTGCAGTAGTTTCGTTTTATCCTTATAGCAGAACTGGGGCAACCTCTCTGCTTGGGCTGGCCCATAAGAAAGATCTTGTTTGGATACTGGTGCTGTTCACATGAGCTATTCTTCTATGCTGTTCATGGTTTTTGTGACTACAAGGATACGATCCCAAAATATGACTTCTTCAGGTGATCAATAACTCTGGCATAGTTTCAATTATACTTACAAGAATATTGCCATCAGCTTCCATGAATGGTTTCAAAGCTCAATGGAAAAGCTGTTAAAAGAGAAAATTTTGGGTACTTAAGCTCTGTATTATATTTTCATATAACATAAGTCTTGGCAGTAGAGTAAAAAATGCTTTAAAACATTTTGTCCTTCTAACTCTGCCCTCCAACTTCTCCCAGCCCATAAGAAAAAAATTTCCAAAGACAATCTTATCTTATGTGAACTGGTTTTACTGATTTGGAATTCAACATGCAGTAAGTAACATTTAATTCAAAAGTATCCAAGCTTATTTTTATGAAATCAACGGAACAAAGCTCATGCATGTGGCCAGTGGGTTGCTTTTTGCTTGGCTGTGATAGGTTTTGGCGTTGGAGTGGGATTGGAGGTTTTTGGGGTTTTAGAAGGAAATGCAAGAGAGAGAATAAATTAATAAGATTGTGAGTGGATGTTTTTGTTCATTTCGGTCTTTAGTCTGAAAGAAATGTATAGGATTTGGATTCCTGCTTTGGTTAAGTAACTCCCAACATTTTCTGGGAATAAAAATTAAATAACCTTCTGGTTCTCCTGAATGGGATGAGACCTCATACTGGACTACTCATTTTATAATGGATTGAAATTTTCCTTTCTGGAGACCAAAATCTGTGCAGTCCAACAGCATACACTGGATTCTATTTTCCAAAGACACCAGGTTAGTAGGTATCCATTTAGGTGGCAGATGAGGTGATTTCATTTGGTCAACACAAGCACTGGTCAGCTCCCTGTGTGATTTTCCTTTGGCTGGTAGAATGGGCAGATGATGAATTGGTGCAGTGTACAAGATGAATGAAAAGATACCAATGTTTTGTGCCAGCAAAGTTCCTATAAAACTCACCCCTCTGCATGTGAAAGAATCATGGAGGAAAATGGGAGAGGATACAAAACACTGCTAAAGCAAGCAAGAAAGGATTTCCAGAAATAGAGCCACACTTCAGAAGAATTTCTAACAAGAACATTTTCCTGTTACTAGAACCAGTTATTTCAGATATGTGCCACTCCTCATACATAATATTTGTCTTAGTTTGAAAACAAAATCTTAAAAAAGAAAATAAAAACCCACCTTCTGGCTTCCAGCAATTTCAAACCAAAAATAGAAAGGCAAACAAATACATATTTTTCTGGCTCCCAGCCGTTTCTGTTCAAAAGTAGAAAGAAGCACTTTCTATAAGTAGCTCAAGTTGAAGTAATATCATGATGAGGAGAGATGTTATGGCCCATAATTTCAAGGATGTTTAGAAATCATAGCTAGTACAAACAAGCAGAGGAAACACCTTGAGTTATACAAGTAAATTAACACTGAGCCTCAAATACAGAGCAAGAAAGAAAGGGAATAACAGACCATATCACAGTAATTATTGTGATGTGGCCTTTTTCCTGTCTTTTCTTAATTTCATGTATGGGTTTGGGGAGGAACTGCACAGCTTTGAATCAGACACAGTACTAGGAGCAAGAGGAGAATCATTAGTTAACTGGCAAGGCAATGTTTCCTCCTGTGTGCTTTGTGCCAAAGGAGCTGAAATGGATTTCAGCTAACCCTTCTCAGTGACTTCAACTCAAACATTTGTTTAGTTTCCAGGAACTGGATAAGCAGTTTTGAGCCAGTACCCAGTGTTCAAAAGCAGCATTGACATCTGTCCCGTTCTAGTTAAAGAATATAATTTATTCTTCCCTGTGTAATGAAAGATACTCTAAAAATCACACAGTCACTGCAGAAATAACTCTTAGACACTTAACTTGAGTTTGTTTCTCCTAAGAAAACTCAACCTTAGTGACATTAGTTACTCTGTGAAAAGGCATTAGGATTTTATATTCACTCAAGTGTACTCAACTGTTTCAAAACTAACATTTCAGAAGGGCATAACCTGCTTATCTCTGCACTAGAGCGAAATAAGTGATTCTTTTCAATTTTGTGTAGGTGCACTGTGGGAAAACTATCTCTCCTTTCTAAACAGTCAGGTGAATTAGGAGAAGGAGCTGGATAAATGTGTCCACTCAAACAGAGCAAATCAATACCCACCTTACTGGATGGCCCAGCATGACTCTGCAGGGGCTGTCTCTGGGAACCACAGCCCCTGCCCCTCGATAAGCCCCTCACACAGGCTGCAGATGGGATCTCACGATGGGCAGTGCCCTCACTTTTCTCTCTGTGTGGTGGTAGTGGTCACACCGTGGCAGCCCAGGGGCACGCTCAGGCTGGCAGCTTGGCCAGCAGAAAGGCTTCCCAGGCCACAAAAGCTACACCTGAGCTCAGGAGCTTTGCAGGTCAGTGAGAGGTTAGTGAGAGACAAGCCTTCAGTTCATATCATCAGGAAGGTATCCTGACTCCTAGCTGGAATAGCTGCAGCAGGAGAAGGCTTGGCCCATTTCACAGCACTCACAGAGCTGTGTTACAGCCTGAAGACCTGTGTGTATCCTTGTCCTGACTTAGGTGGACATTGAATTTGAAGAGGGATGTCACCCTGAAAGGTGGATGTGGGATTCTGGCCTTCTTCCTAAAACTATCCACTTGCAACAAGATAAATTCTAGGAGCAGAAGGAGAGGAAAACTTTCCAGCCTGCAAATTAAGGTACCCACATGGAAGACGTGCAACAGGATTGCAGTCTGCTGTAATGGATACTTAATTTGCTAAAGTTGAAATGTGGAATAAAGCTAAGAAAGACAATCTCTCCTGCTGCAGGCACACAGCTTGT
Source organism: Leptocoma aspasia (assembly GCA_013399835.1). Classification (NCBI taxonomy): domain Eukaryota; kingdom Metazoa; phylum Chordata; class Aves; order Passeriformes; family Nectariniidae; genus Leptocoma; species Leptocoma aspasia. The sequence goes on along the minus strand of VXAX01000398.1, from coordinate 380,120 downwards.
GGCCATTGGAAGTGGGGCTGTGGCTGAGCCTCCTCCCTAATGGGCTACAGCTGTGTAGGACAGGTGCCAACATTGAAGGCAATGAGCCCAGTACTGAGCAGTCAGAAGAGAGCACACAGGTGAAATAAATATGTACTTAGAGAGTGTAAGAGGCTGTGCTGAAGAGTGCTGAGAGGAAGAGAATGAGCAAGATGAGGCAGAAACTTGCAGCCTTCCTGGGTGCTGTTTGTGGCTCCACCGTCCCTCAGCTATAATCTGCTATCAGTGGCTATATTCAGCAATATCTCTCCCACTTCAGATGGCTTCAGTAACAGGAAAACAAACTTAAATCTCTCATTTTCTGGAGGCTAAACTGCAATAGATGTACACAATAAAAGCAAAGGGGATGGATTTATATTACCAGTTTGTAAACCATATCTGTATTTCTTTGGCTTTTTAGGAGTTATCTGAATCACCTGATTTCATTTCAGTCTGAATTGAATACAGTGTCAAATGTGGGTTCAGTTAAAAGGTTTCTAAATCAAGTTGTTGAGGGATTTTTTAATTTTGATTTAGCCACTGAACTATAAGTATTGGTGTGCATAGTTTTATTAGTCTCACTTCACCCTTGCTTTTTCAAGAAGAGTAATAAACAAGTAGGTATGTGAGCAATAAGTTGACGCAACAAACATGGAAACGTGACAGGTGTCTTATTAGAAATATCTTGCAATAACAGTTAGAGGTAGTCTATTTGACTCATCATCTCTCCTAAAATATATAGAAATATCTCTGTAAAGATCAAACATAATTCAAAAGGGTGGAAGAAAGGGAAAAAAAAAAAAAAGAGAACACTGAGGTTCCAATGACTCTAATTGCAAAAATCAATCTTAATTCATTAGTAATATTCCTCTTGGGAAAATCAAAATCCACGAGGCCTTATGCTGTCTCTTACCAATTACAAGCTACAGCAAGTATGTCAATCTGCAACGATCATGGCACAAGCCTGCCAGACATGCCTTCCAGGCATCTCTCAGATGACATCCAGAGTGGACATATGCCTTCCTGCTTCTGAGCAAAATATTTGATATATGCAACGTGCCTCAGACTATTTGTGTCGCAGAAGCACCCAAAATGTGCATAGCTAAGATTCTGTTCAGGTGGCATCGACACAGACTACTCCAAAAGAAAATTTCTGTTTTACCAAGCACCAAGCCAGGGCCATAGACAACCTGGAAAATAATATCTTCTGGCTTCTGTTTACATTTCTCACACTGGTCACCAGCTTTAACCCCTGTGCTTGTTTTCTGTTCATTTGGCTGCCTGCAACACTCTGCGCTTCAATGGGCAATGAATTGACAGGTGATATGAAACTAGTGAGAGTGCTACAAAAGTTTCTCCCCCAAAAATCAATGATTACTTAATCACATATTTCACCAGACATTAGGAATAACATTGCCCCAATTTATAGCAGTGCTTGAAGCACTGTCCTGTGGGAAGGAGACAGCCTTACATAATAGTCCTAAATTATCACATTACCTCTAACTGGGGTTCTTGCAACAAAGCAGGGGAAAAATGATCACAGTGATTGCAAGCTCTTAATTGTCCTTAGGCTTAGTAGAGACCAATTTAATCTGACAGAACCTTACCATTAACCACCAATTAGTCAGCTCTAGTCAGGTATTTAACTGGTTAATCAGCTATCTAAATTTACTGTCTAACTCGTACAAGGAGTTTCTTGGCCTGCAGATTTTCTCTCACATACAGGCTCACCAGGGAAGATGGATATTAAGGTGGTACTTTGCCTCAGGGCAATGACAAATAGACACTAAGGTAATTTTCACAAAAGTTCGTGGACCCATTCCCATCCTGGATAAGGTTGCCCCACCCACCTTGGTCCCCATGACTTCATGTTTCTAATTGCAGATGAACCTACAGATTCACCACTGGCATCAGAAAGAGCAAGTCTATGAAAATATAGTCATAAGACATAATTGTCAGAGTGTACATTCAGCTTTGGCCACAATGGGTAACTTTAACCTTTTGAATAAGTGTTACACTTTGAAAAGACCAAAGGGCTCTTTTCACAGGCTTAGCAGCAAGAAACTGCATTTCTCATGTCTAACACATTTATATTTTATAATACCATTTGTTATAACATTGTTTTCAAATGCATTTGGAATTACTCCATCCCCTCATGTGAAAGCAATTCAAAAAGATGACTTCTGACTCTGTTTGGGAGAAGGCCAGGAAAAACTGGAACAAAGTTCACTGCTCCTGTGTTGGAGACAGAAAGGGTCTGGAGACATCGCCCTGCTTGGATCATGGCCAGGTCCTGTCAGCCCAGCTGGGAAGCCCAAGGGCAGCAAGCTATATGTGCTGACAGCTCTGAGCAAGCAGTTGCAGGAGTCAGTGCTCTCTGCCTTCAGGAGAAGAGGGACTGGAAAGAAAGAGGAAGTTCAGCAAAAGGAAGACATGCTCCAGCTGCCTCTATGGCCTCACAGACTAAAATGAGAAAACAAAATGGGATGCTTAATGAAGTGCGTCTGCCCCAAATTCCTTGTAGTGTTGAACTGACTCCTAGTGCTGCTATGCTTGAAGGCCAAGGAAGAGTTTGCAGAAACATTGAGTGCAATGCTCCAATTCCGACTACCTCCTAGCTGGCTTTTTGTTTTTGCTGTGGCAGGCAATGAAAGTGGGCAAAGTTAAGCTCTTTGCAAAAATGGAGGAAGAGTTACTGCACCGATAGGGTAAAGAAACCCTCCAGGGATAAAGAAGCACTTCCCTGATGTTCTGCTCTCTTCCAAAGATGCACAGGTTTTTGCTAGTCCAGGAGATGAAACACAGAGGGAGGAAGGGAAAAAAAAAGTAAAAAGCCTATAGAGCCTCCTGAGACAACAATCTAAGGGGTTTCTCTTGAAGCAAGTCCCTTGTGAAAAGATACAGATGAGGAGAGAGGGACCATCATTCCCTCCTCTATTTTTTCTGATCAGTTGTTTAGCAAAGACAGTTTTGAGGGAACACTGCAAGGTCCAGTATATAAAGAGAGAACAAGTGCATGATTCACCCTAGCACAGAGGTACAGAACTGCTGCTCTACTTGCAAATTTGGATTATATCTGTGACAAGGACCTGAGACATCCTCACTGGAAGGCAGTTCTGAATAACCTTTGCTGTCATAGCATTGCAGGAGGTTTATGCATCCAATGGAAGGTAAAAATTGCAGGAGCATGCTTTCAACTCCTGCATTTGAGAAAAAGAGGCCAGCAAAAATTGTTATTGTTTGCACTCTCTGAACCTTAGAAGTCTTCTTTCTTCTGCAAAGGAAACATTCATTGTATCAGCAGGACTATACAAAAGGCTGGCATTCACACTTCCAGGGAAATCTCAAGGGAACAGATTTTAAAAATCAAAGCAAAATCATTATGTTGATGATTATGAGGATGAAATACGTAAGAAATATCCGGGGGACTTGCTGCTTCTTCCATCAAAGAATTTCACTCCACATTCATAAAGTTCTCAAGAAACTGAAGTCTCAAGGGTCCTGTCTGGTTCTTCATTAAAAGATCAGGAGAAATGAAGAGTCTATCTTCTTCCCACACATCAGAGCACAGCAAATACATGTGCTGCACTCAAACATCACCTCTGCAATAAGGCAATCCCAACAGGGAGAGGCATGGCAAGGATAAACTGCCCTGGCAAGTTTCACCAAAGGAGGGTGGAACTGCTTCTGCTCACAATGTCATCTGCTGAGCCATACAGATTTGCAAGTGGCCTCCTTTTTCCCTTGGCTGAAGGGCATTTCCCCAGGAATAAGAGAATGGAGAAAACTGGACTGCTAACATCACAGATTCTCCAGAAAAATTTAGCCAGAACCCATTCTTCCATTCAACATCCATGTGCTAATATGTAGCATAGAATTTCTCTGAGATCTAGGACAGGCAGGCCAGTGAGCTGGGCAGGCAACTGGGAGCCAAATTCTGTTCTCAGTATGTCTGAGTTAGACCAGATATGGGCTGCTGAGAGTCAGAAAAAATCATCTCTAGGATGAAAGCTCAAAGATATGATGAGAAGGTACTCTTAGAAACATTTTTTCCCTGAAATCCAGTTTAATTATCAAACAGCTTGCCTGCTTCTAGACTGTTTCAGCAGTAGATTTGTGTTTCTTTTAAACAGATCATTCTCATCTTCAGTTGCTACCAGCCAGATTTACTTTGGCTTACATTTGCAATAAGCAAGAGAAAAAAGTCTCTTCACCACACAAAAAGAGCACAGTAACATCTGCTAGAATACAAACCCTCACCAGTGTGAAAAGGGGGTCTTGTCTAAGGTGGCTAGCATAACAAGCTGGTTGGCACTGAGAGGAAAAATTAAAGTTTAAAAAACCCCTACGACTGGTTGCAAGTGGTGACTGCATGCAAATGATGGCTGCAGTACTTTTCTTCGGCCTTCAGTGCCTGTAGGCATTCAGGATTTACTGATTCCTGTTTCTTAAACACCATAGCCTTTGCCAGAACATCTGCACAAAGAAATAAATCATTAGAGATAACTATTTGCTGCTCCTGCAAATGCAGATCTGACTACATCAGACACTTGTTTCTTGAATGTTATAGAAATGAACACTTTTCTGTACTCCTTTCCTGTAGTGTTACCTTCACTGTAGTAAAATCTGAAATGAAAACAGTGAGCATTTTTCTAAAGGAAAAATCCATATGTTAAAATTACTTACATAGAACTTAAAGCTGAACTTCTTCTTTCACAGGAACAATTTCAAAGCTTTCAAACCCACAAGATCTGGATTTTCTTTTATGTCGTAAGCTGTATTTCATCAAACTTTTGTACTTACGTTCCACCACCCTATGGTTCTCACAACAGTTAATCTGTGTGTCTTTTTTTTATTCTAAGGAGAGACTTCCTCTCTTCTCTGTTTTTCTTCTAAAATGTTCCCAGCTCTTTATGTCCTTTTATATTTAAAAGAGTGTATTTCAACATAGAGCACCTCAATTTTTTCATAATTCTTATTATACACATATTTTGAAGCTTTATAGAGGAAAAGAAAATAGTCAAAATAAATTCTTGACATCTCAGTCATAAAAAATAATAATCAAGACAATATAAAATTAGTATTATCACCTATTTGTACATCTCACAGTAATTGCAGCCTCAATAGTTACACTTATTTCTATGTTCCTCTTTAAATAAATTATTTTAACTTCTTATTTCAGTTTTTCCTCTCATTGGCAACAGAACCCCCATGGTAGTAAAAGTAATAAATGAGAGGCAAATGCTTGAAGGAAAGCAACCCCAGATTTGGTATTTCCCATTGCAGCAGAGCTCTAATTTATATCAATAACAGTATGATTTCTAAAGTTAAGCATGTTCTGATTGAAAACACTTATTTTTCAAATTATATTACAGTCCTTAAATTTGAATTTTATAACTTATATACAATTAAGTAATAATATAAAATTCATTCAAATTCATATGAAGGTTGGCACAAGAAACCTACTTCTCATAAATTGGACAGACTTTTGACCATCAGTCTGTGATTTATTGAGATCAATGAGGATGAAAAAAATGCAAGCTATTCCAAACAGCTTCCGAGGACTCACTTTCAACATGCTTGTGTTGCTTTTTTATTAAATGTCTGCCACTCCAGAATTTAAGCCCCAGTTCTTAGCAGGAAAAAAACACCTGACCACAGGGATAGGATGAAAGAATGCTGAAAATGTTGAATTCAAGGTAGCCAAGGCTGAAACTCCACAGAGTCAGGTCAGAAGGCTGAACAGCTGCTCAAACTGGATGTCAGTCAAGTTTTCAGCACATTTCATAATGTGTTGCTTGTGCAACCAATATATTCCTACTTTGTCACGTCCTTAAAAGCAAAAGAAGAGGAAGCAGCAGCAGAGGAAAGCTGTGGACTCCAACTGAGCACCCACTGTCCTTGCACATCCACAGGCAGCAGTATGGAATCCAAATATAATATCATCTGACATAGTATAAAGTTATATTATGGCCCAAAAGTAGAAGCAACATATCTCCACACACTGAGCAGCTGTCTCTAAAGCTGTACCAAAGTTTCCATCAGGAGAAAAACAGTCCAGAAGACAACCAACACCTGAAAGTCTATCTGATCAGAAATCACTGAAGTGGAGGAACTGGAAAAAGTCCTATGCGCTCAGCAATTAACCAGTACAAGACCAAGACTTTTCTGTGGGTTTAGGAACTCAAGACCAGAGTTAGATTGCTCCGATTCACTGTGTTTCTAGGATTTTATCTTCACAATACATCTTTGCATTTCATTTGCACTTCATTTGGAAATGAAGTGTATGCCAGGCACAGATAGCACATCCAGAGCACTGAAAACTGCTGGAAGGTCTTGCTTACCCCTGCAATGGTGTGTACTACATGGCAATTTAGAATACAGATTCAATCTTCATCTCAGCATTGCTTTAAGTGTGCTGGCAGCACTTGGGCAAAACCCAAAAGACCCCAGGCAGAGACACAATACAAAAACCACAACTGAAAAAAAAAATCCAGTGAACTAAATTCCTAGTAAATAAATAAATAAATAGTGATAATTTCTGGTTCTCCATTTCAGCTCTCTTCCCTTCCTTCCCAAAATTCCCTACTTTGCTCATATCTGTAGAGATGTTAAACAACCTATTTGGGAAATGGTGCATCTTACTAAATACAAACATCTTCACACTGTTGCTTTCTGAGCAAATTTGACAATTTGGCATCATCTCCTTTCTCCTTGCACTTTGTAAGACCCACACAAAGCATTCAAAGACTCTATTAGGGAGCTGCAGAAAGCTCAGACAATAAGCAAATTACTGTGTATTAGCTGAGACACATTAACTACAAAAGAGCTTTAAGGCAAACTGAATTGCCTAGCAGCCGTCTTTGCTTTAGATTAAGAGAAAATAAGCACAATTAATATGACTCAGCTGGTACAGTATTTTGATGGTGCTTGTACCCAGAAGCTGCTCCCAGAAGAACCTGGTAGACTTGGATGCAGCACGGAATAAGAGCATGAGCTCTCTTGAGACCTTGCATGAAGGAACAAGGATAACGAAACAGCTACACAATGTAACAAAGCAGGGAAATATGTAAAGTGATTCACAGCATCACCACACAAAACATTTTTGAAGAAACTTCTCTGAAGTATTAGCAACAGGGATTACAGTATGCTTGTTTCCATTACAATGGACCATGCGTGCTGTAGGAACGGGGAAGAAAAGACAACTGCTCTCAGCAGGTCCAAGACAAAGATACAGCAGGAGGATGTAGGCAGGAATCAGACAGACTCCAAGATAACAGCAGGACAACAACCACCAGGATCATATTTTGGATCTCAGTAAGCCTGAGGACAGGCGTTGTCAAAGGTTTGTGTAAGCACCAGAGCAAGGGCTTTGAAAAGTAATGAGATAGTATATATTCAAATGCTTGTAAAACTGAGAGGGATCCCAGGGAGTGAAGGATCCCAGGGAGTTCAAAATGAGAGCTCAGGCTCAGTATGTTTAATACTGCTCAGAAGTATAAATAAATAAGATAGGAGATTCAATAAACCAGAGTAGCAAAACTATCCTTGCAGTGAGTTTCTGAACTGATACGAGGTAGTGAAATTACTTTTGTCAAAGCCAGAATATAGGAGATTTCAGTAAAAGTGACATTAGATAATGACAGTTGGATAACAGTACATTTCTGTGTATGGAGAGTGAAGGCATTTGAAAGTTTATGGGGAATTTAACCAATAGCTTGGAAACAAGGACAAAGAGCTAAAGGAAGTCCTTAGACTATAATAGCATTATCAGTATGATATCATTGTCAAGCAATGAGCAAGTATGATTTAGGAAAGGTAGAACTTCATTGTGCTGGCTGGATTCAACTAGAGGCTGAGCCATGACATACCAGACAGGCCAAACTCTACATTNAAAAAAAAAAGGAAAAGAAAAGACAATTCTATGTTTAGGATTAGATCTGTCCTTCATAGGAGGACATTTGTGAATAAAATCATTTAGGCAAAATGTGCAGAGAAATGGATCAGAGTACAGTATCAATTATTAGATCATAAACAGCATGTTGAGATATATCAGGACCTTCTGAAAGATATTTTGCACATGTTTTCAGAAAACAGATGGAGAGCCATCAGCAGATAGAATCACATATGGAAGGTTTTAAGAAGAGATTTTCAGATAAAACTGAAGGTGAATGCCAGGATAAAATGAAGGCAGAGTGGAGAGGATTTTGTTCATTGATTGTAGTCAATAGAAGAAATAAGAGCATGCTAGCTGAGAAAGAGAGAAAGACTAGAGGAGGTTTTGGAGAAAAGCAAGGTAGAAAAGTCAAATGAAGATGAGCTCTGCCCTGATGAGGAAGCCATATCTGCAGAAGCAGTTAAAGAAATAGTAGGTGAGTCGAGGCCATGTCATTATGTTGATTTTTTTTTTCTTTCCCTCTAGAAGCAACCCACAAGAGCTGTTTGGAGAGAAAGGACACCAGAATATGGGGACAACTGAAAGCACAGGCACAGGGAAAGCGTGATTCAGCTAAGCCAGAGGTAGGGGATAGAGCTGGAGGAGGACAGACACAGCCTATCCACAAGATTTATGCCAGAGATGCCCCATGGCAAAAGCAAAAGAAACAGACGCTGGAGGACAGCCAGACTGTAACTTGATGATAGGAAAGAGAAGTGAGCAATTAAAGAGTAGAGGAGGCTGCAAAAGGGAAATATTTTTAGAAACGCATGTCGCTAAGGCGTAAACGCAGTGCACACACTTTGATGAGCTGTGTCTTTAACTGCATATACTGCTTTCCAGAGAAATTCTTAAGAGACAAAAACGTGGCTCTCCTTCAGGCAAGAAGGAACTGAGATGCAGAAAGGGGTAATAGGTATAGTTTCACATGCAACATTACCTCTGTGCCCATCTCCCTGCCTAGTGATTGTGCAACACTCAGTAAGATTTTATCAGCATTAAGTGACGCATAAGGAAGGACACCTTCTCCAGACACGAAACCAGTACTAGCTTCACTGGCTTGTAAACAGCACTCCTGAGTTAACAGGGGGTTCAGTGACTCCTTGAGGAGAGTTCTGTGCACAAAACAGTGAAACTATTCAGCATGTCATTCAGCAACAGCCCTTTCCTTGGTTACTGCTCCCACCACAGGATCCAACAGTAACTGAGAACCTCCTAGGCTCTCCCCATGACAAGCTGGTGAGCAGCAGGCTGCAAATCCATGCCACTTAATCAAGCGAGTGCACAATACTGTTGTCTGTACAGTGCCCTGCCTGCAGAGGGCTGGTGGAGAGCCTGCCATGCTGAGCAGGCAGCACCAAGCTGCTGCACCTGCAGGGAAATACATTCAAAGAGGTGAGAAGCAAATGTTGTGTTCTGGCAACTAGACAGCCCTGCAAGACATCAGGTCTCCCAGTATGCATGGGCAGAAGTAGCAAGCAGCTAGAATCCAAAGTTCACATGAACATTAGCAGCCTGGCATTAATAGTTCTTGCCATTTATAAAGTGAAACAGAGCCTTTCACCACCCTGTGATGCAAAAGGGACAGCAGTGAGGCAGCATGCTGGGCAAAGGGAAGGTGATGCAGCATTTGAAAGAACACAGCTTCAGCATGCCTGACCTGAGGCACACAGCCTCCACATGCCACAGGACTTACACCCGGTCACATTGTGTGCAGCTCCACCACCAGAGTCAGCACCAAGAGAGGGGCACTGTGGGAATCTCCTTTCCACAGAGGTAGCTCTTGCATCTAGAACGTTTCACCACAGGGGAGGGTACAGAAAGGCCATTCTGTAAGAAGTCACAAAACAATTTCTCTCTCCTTTTTGAACTGTCACAAACCATTGAACATTGGCATAACTGGCAGATGGGAAAATCCTGCCAAACCGAACTGCAGCTCCTGCACGGGGATAATAAACCTTCGAAGAAACTCAATTCATACTACTGAGCCCTACACTTCAAAAGAACTTGTTGAAAGAAAGTAGGTAAGTGAATAATTAAACTGGATGCTAATGTCCACTTTCTCCAGAGGCACATTTTGTTGAGGAAAACTCAGATACAGAGACAAAGACAGGGGGTTGGGTTTTCTGTTTCAGCACAAAGGACAGGAGATTCTAATTCCAGCTGTCTTTTTGTATGGGTAAGCCCATTCACACAATACTTCAGCCACATCTTCACTAATTCAATTTAATGCGTATGAGAGAAATATTAAAATTAATGGACTCTAAAATTCTTTTCACATTAAAAACAGAAATAATTCTGCTCAGTGCTGTCACCACAGCACAATAAAATCTACTCACATATTGCACCCTAAACTCTCTTCACAAAACACTATATTTGCATGTTTTTCTCTAGGAACCCAAAATCAATGAGGGAATTGCTTCAATTTCCATATTACACATTTGTCTTCACAAATATCAGTTTTACATGAAACAGTCATGAATAGATTGTCACCACGTCCCTTGATGGATCTTAAAACGTAACTGAACTAAACTTGTCCAGAAAAGAATAATTCATATACATGTTGTCCCTTGTCCTTACTTAACAAATGTTTTTTTCTAATTATTTCATTATTTTTTAGTGATCCATTTGCATTTTTAGCCAAAGTAGAGAGAGGGAAGGGAGAACATGCGATTTTTTACACAGGCTTTTAAAAACAGGCAGCTACTTGCCCCTGTGAACTTCCTTAATTGTACCAAGTGAACATAGTTTCTTATCAGCTAAAACTATACTGTCTTTAAAAAAGAAAAAGAAAATATATGTGACTAGACAGAAATAACTAACATTTGTCACTTAAGCAAAAAAAAAAAAAAGCCACAACCTTACCAGCAAGGAATTCTGACGAATAGCCACACTTGTCCCATCAGCTCCATACACTTGGCAAACCAGAGAGGAAACTCTTACAGAAATCAGCTGCAATGCTGAAATTGCCCAAGAGGAAACTCACGTCTCTTTTACAAGCCATGACTACACAAACCACAAGTCAGACATCAAAGCAAGTGCTAAAAGCCTTGCCTGCCAGAAGTGTTAATGCTAGAACCCAGACATGTGGAAATGGGGTAGGAGATGAGAATAAAATATTAGAAATATTCCCAGAGAGCTAATTTTTAATATTTTTTGTTTGTTTCCCAAAGGGAAATTGGTTTAAAAAATGTACCGTCATACATTCCTAAGCAGAGGTTGTGGGAGACTGAAGAAAGTATACAACAGTCCCTGTGACAAGTGGCACTCTCTGAGCCCCAGCACAGCCACTCTCGCTAACACATTCCTCAGAGCAACTCTCCAGTCCCAGTCTCCTGGGGGCCCCAGCATTCACTCCTGAACCCCAAGGTGTGGTAGAGCCTGATCCCAGCCACACCAAGGCCAGGGAGCCCTTGGGGCAAAAGGAAAGATGGGACATGAAGTGCTGTCGGTTTAGTTTTTCTGGGTCATCTTTGAGGTGTGTCCCAGGAAACCCCATCCAAGCAGGGATGACAGCAAGATCTGCAGACAAGCACACGGATCTAATAGTTTCAAATCAACCATCTTTAGTTACCACATTTCCTTTTCAACTAACCGACAGAGTGGTAAGCCAAAATTAATAACCCTGTTAAAAATATGAGACAGATGCCTCTGTAAGTTACATATTCACTAGGCTTGTGGAAAAAGGAAATGAAAATTCAGGACCTTGTATTTTTGGGTACTTTTCTGGCTTATGTATTCAACAGTTTTAGCCAAAGGTATGTAGACTTCAAGAATGAATAAACATCTAGCACAAATAGCCAGTATCCATCTATCTACACAGCTCTTTACTTATTTCATGTATCACATTAGTCTATAAAGACAGAGCATGGACTCAGTTAAATTTCATCCTTCTTCAAAGTGATAAGCATTGCTAAAAATAAGGCAGGCCATCACATACTTTGAAATTATTTTTTCCTTTTTGACTCACTGGAATATTACAGACCAGTTTCTTCCAAGCAGGATGGAGGGAAACTGATGCTTAGGGATTCTCCTGCATTCTCTCAGATCTCTTTCCCTGTCACAGCAAAATTCCAGGGTCCAGAGTCAGGTAAAGGGGATAGACAGAGATCTCCATGCTTTACTATTCATGACACTGAAATTACAGTGCCACCTGTAGGACATCCATTAAAAAAATTAATTTGGGCCTTGCTGGTGCCACAAACACCAGTTATAATTATAGGGCTTTCTAGTAGTCTTGGCAGAAGTGTAGGAACATAAAAAACAGATGACTCACGCCAGTCTACAGGGAGTTACTTGAAAGCTTTGTTCACATAGAGCAACATGCATCAGCACATCCAGAAGAGGATATTTTGCTACAAGATGAATCTTTTGTGGAAGGAGGATGTGCCAGCACAATGCATTCATAGTCCATCCATTTCAGAGCTGGTGCCAGTGTAGGTAGGAGAGATTTGGCACATCCTCAATGACTTCCAGCTGAGAGAGACATCACCATTGAATCTAAGGAAAGTTTCCATTGTGGCTGCACACTTTTTGTTTGTTTGTTTTTAACTTTTCCACTCTCAATTTAGTGTTTAACTGTGAACCATGTTAACCCAGTGCATCACATTTCATTGACCAGTATTTGCATTGCATTCATATGTCACTTTGCACCAGCATTGAAAACACTCATATATCCTTCAAAATATACTAATAAACTTATTGTATGTTGCTTTGCCTTTTCTTTTTTCCCTCTTTACCAAGACAGTAATTTTCCACTTTTCTAACCCATAGCTAAGGCAATGTCTGTAAAGCCTTCTCTCCAATGTATAATTTCAAGACATAAGGTAAGACAAGAGTAAGTAGATGCATCTTTGTAGATAAATGTCCATTAATAACATTTGAAGTGGAAAGTACTCAACTGATTTACTTAATAGCTCTGTTGCTGCAAATGAACTTAAAAAGAGGACGAGTACAACATGTTCAAGGGCAGTTTATGCTTAAGGTCCAGCTGTGGTCAGAAACCGAACAAAATAATTTGACAGACGAGGAAGGGAACGGTGAATAATATAATGGATTTAGGAATGCTTTTGTTTGGATCAATGTCAGTTTTGTGTGCAATATTATGTAACATAGCCATCACCAATAAACAATAGAAATATTCTCCAAGACTAAAGAGAAAAGAATGAAAAGAACGGTCAAGAAATACTAGAGGGGAAACAAGCTCTTGTAGGAAGATGGATTTTAATACAAACATGGATTTTAATACAAACCATGCTTTGTAGTGTGGCTTGACTGATAAGGGATTAAACATAAATAGTTTAGATTATGACTTATATAGGCAAAACACATCTCTTTCTCAGTCATGTAAAACAAAAAGGGAAGGAACAAACAATGAAAGGTGATGAAGAGAAAGGAGAGGATTCTAGCACAGTGTTTGGAACTTTGGTACAGAATTGAAACTATTACTCTGTGAAACAGGGCAAATTCAATATGTGTAGAGAGCAGTAAATTAAGTAGTTTCCAGGAATACTAGGTCGTAATATTAATGGCAAATTTCATAGCATAAAAACATTATTCTCTCAGTTTTACTAGCTTCTTATGGCCACAGCAGTGGCAAAGAGTCAGACAGAATAACTTTGGAGGTGGATGCACAACACAGGAATAAAAAATGCAGTAGGGCAAGTGATGCAGAATTAAAAGAAATTATTTATATAGTTGTGCAAATACAGGCTGTAGAAATCACTGGATTTCCACACAGTTAGTTATGGAAGCCTGGAGTAGAAAAAGGATTTCTGACTTCCTGCCAACATGGCTACAAGGACACAGTAAAACTAGCAGTGGGGAACCAAAAATATTTAGGAATTTCTAATTCCTGTTTCTCTGGCAAGCTGCCTGTGAGGAAATAAAGGATTGTTGTAAGCAGAAAAATCAGATGCATTTGTACCAGGGCACATGTGAACATGAGGGCAGCTCACAGAGATGAGTGACACTTGGTGAAAACAGGCAGGTCAAACTACTTTTCCATTGTGCTCCTACAGCAGATTTCATCAGAGTTGGAAATTGCACAGTAGAAAACATATCTGTGTGGTTAAAAATTCAAGACATAGCATCTTTTTTTTTCCTTGAGCTGAACAGCAGTTGTCACAGGAAAAGGGGGGGAAAAAAAGGGGAAAAAAAATTGCAGTTTATTTGCAATAAAATCCCATTAGATGCCATATTTTTTATTCAAAATGGTCTGTGAGTGCTTGTTTCTTACCAGACAGGAAAGCAAGGTGTTGTCTGAACTCTCCTCTGCCTACTCAGAGCACTAAGTAACCGATGAATGTACCAGAAGCTATGGGGAAGCTGCTGAAACACATCACTTACCAATGAACCTATTGGTTGCATGACCCCTGTCACAGGCTGTAGAGACCACAAGTGGGATGAGATGAGACTCTGTCAACGAGTATGATTCATATTTGCCAAACACACCTGTTACAGGCAAACCACGTGTTATCGGCACTTAACATTTATGATTGCAAGCTACTGACCTCACACAACCATAAGGTTTTCCTTCTAAGCAGTAAAGATGTTCCAGCTTCCTCTGTGAGCTTTCTTTTCTATTTTAACTTGTTCCAGTTAATGAAGTGAATTTGAAACAGAGAGCATTAACCAGTCTTTGAATGCTCCAGTGTTGAGAGAATGGTGGGGGTTCATACACATCCCCTCCGTTTTGTTTTTCTCTCTGTCCCAGATCAAGTCACTCTTGTGGGAGCTCTATTGGCAAAATCAAATGGAGGAAATAAGCTGTGTATTTGTCCTTACCTCTTGGCTAAATCCCAGTGTGAGATTTTGAAAATAAAGTGCTGATGAACAACATGAAGCTGAAAGTCTTTGAGCAGAGAATCAGCACTCAGAGGCTCCAGGCCTGATTCTGGCACTGGCTTACCACCTGACTTTGAATCCACTTCCACAGCTCTACCGCCACACCTTTAAATGAGGTACACAGTAATTACCTACACTGGAGGAATTTTATGAAAATTTAGTAATTAATTCCTCTAAAGTGTTTGGAGCTCCCCAGATAAACTGCTTCACAGGCAGGAAGCAAATGAGCTGCCTTTGTAAGGACAGCATTATCAGAAATGAAAAACACCTTTAAGTGGCCAGAAAACTGCTTAAACACCTTGAAAACAAACAGTTGCCAAAGTTAAGCATTAGGCACTGGTTTTATTGCGGCGCTATACTAAACAAGGACTTTAGCATCTGTACAGAATCCTAAATCCCACTCTTTCCTTCAAAGTCGTTTCTTGCACAACCTTATGCCACTGCTTTCCTTTCATCTTTGATGAAAAGCCCTCAGCAGTTCTAGTCACATTAGCACTACTGCTGCTTGTTGTGGCTGTATATGTTTAAAATGCCTGCCAGAGAGACTGCAACAGCTTCCCATTGTAAATGTTGACATGGACACTTTTATCACTAAGCCAGCGACAGAAACTGGGTGGGTATTCCAGATGCACTGGGAATGTGGTGGGCTTGCAAGATATCCATCAGGCTACAGGGATGGAAGCACAGCCGGGAGATTGAGGGACATTATTTTCATTTTCAAGAAGCCCTCTGCTTGGTTTGAAACACATCTAAACGCTGTATCCCGTTTGGGGCACACACCTCACTATGGGACAGATGGTGACAAACTGAAACAAGCTCAGCAGGGGACACTGAGATGGTTGGAGCTGGATGATTGGTTCTGTGCGAAATTGAGGGACTATGACACTTCCAGCTTGGAGCAGGGACAGCTTCGGGGTCCCTCTAACAGCAGCCCTCCACCACCCGTGAGGCGATCAGCAAGACTATAGGGATAGGCTCTTGCCACTGGGACACAGCAAAAGGCTGAGACACAAGAAGCAGAAGTTGAAACAGGAGAGCTACAGACAGAATAGAAAGAAAACCTCCTTCCCTATGAAGACAGGGGGACCGGTCACCCAGAGAAGTTGTGCAGGCTCTGTCCTTGGAAGTTTTCAATCCCTGACGGGATAAAGCCCTGAGGGAGTTGGTTTGAGCTCATAGCTGAGCCTGCTGGGAGCTGGAGGTTGGACTGAGGCCAGTGCAATGAGCTTGTCAGTCTTTGTTAGTTCCAAACCTCCATCTGACCAGCAAATCACCCAAAAACCTGTAGAGAAAATATTAAAATGTCTTCCCAGAAGAAGATAGACATATATTTTCAAAAGGCAGGATATGTATGGACACAAACATAAGTTCAGGACAATCTGTGACTTGTACACATGTGTAAAGTTCTCTGTTAAAATCCAGCCATAAAATATCACTCTTAGGGGTATGATAATGAACTAAGACTATGCAATTTCAAAAAATATGCTCCGTTACAAGTTATCTTTTCTCACCATGGCAAACATCCTTCTCCTTCACTCATATATTTCAGCTGTTCTGCCAAGTCATCCAAAGTTTTTAAAATATATTTTTTCACACAAAAAAAATGGGATAAGAGCTTTATAAAACTATTTGGTATTTAAAACATTATTCAGGAAAAGAGGAGAGTGTTGGTTGTAACACTTTACTTGAGAAGAAAATAATTAAAAAGGAATAAACCACATATATTATAAACAACATGCACATTTTTTGCATTCTCGCTCAATCATTTCTATTCCAATTGCAAGGTCATCTAGCAAAAGCAAAAATTTAAAAGGAAAAAACCGATTTTATTTCTTGAAAATGAAAACACCTTAAGGTGCTTGAAAGTCTTCTAAAAACACCCCATATTATTTTCACATATCTTAAATCTATATTTTCAAATAGTTCTAGAGTTGTGCTCTAAGATTACTATGGCTAGCCCATCTACTTTCTTGTAAAGATCCCAGAAGAAGGATGTCCTATTCCAGTAGCAAGATAAATAGATAAAAAGCCAATGCAGCCATTGACTTTTGTTATTAATGTCAACAATCTAGCAGCAATTCATCAGTAAAGTTTAATTACTTTATATATAAGTCATTGGGAGTGCATTAAATTCAATTATACTATAGGTCCACATGGGTTACACCTAAATTCAAATACTGCCATGATATAGCCATCTGAAATTCAGAGTTTTCAAAAATTCATAACATGCAAAAGGTCAATTTTTGAGACATTGGTAAGAAAAGCCTGTCATACTACGTTTTGGTTGTTCAGGTTTTTTTGCTGTTTGCATGTCTATTTATCAAATAGTGCCTTTTCAAATTATACTACCATTAGATATATGCACATCATCTAAACTCATTTGGGTTAACTGAATTTGCCCAAACAAATTCTCTCCCTCATTTTCCCTACAGGCATTCCCTCTGGGCTGAGCTGACTGCTGAGCTCTCACACCTCTGAGGGACAGAGGAGGTCACACAGCAATGCCAACACATTCTCCAGGAAGAGCAACCTCAGCTGCATGTTTGCCATTTCTCATCAGTATTTTCTGCTGAGGTTGCGAAGCATTCACAATTGCTGCTTCCTCTTTCTCTCTCTTCCTCCCCCACAGCATTTGTCCCAGGCCCAGCAACAAACTTAGCAGGTGAGGACAGTGAAGGCTGCTCTCCCGTCATCCTTTCTGCCCAGCTATCATTTTTCCCCTTACTCTACTCCCCCAGGTTATTTGCATTTTTCATGCTCAGCAGTCATAATAACAAGGCAAGAGAAGGGAATAAAAGCATTTTGTAATACAACTTAGTAAACGTTTGAGTCACTGTGGTCTAGTGGTTAAAATCTCCCTCTATTTTGAATAGGCTCCAATGTTAACACCCAAGCACAAGGCTTAAAGAAATGCATTTGGGACTTGCTGTTCCTTGTTAAACAAGACTTTTTTTTTTTCCTGAGTTCACATGTTTCTTAACAGGGACTTTCACCTTGGTAAAAACTCAAGCTTGGAAAGCTCCAAACAGCATAAGGAAAACAGGTCAGTGTTAAGCCCATAGTATACATGAGGAATGTGAAAATGTTAGGACTAGATTGCACCCTGACTAAACAAAACCACAAAAGCCTGATGACAGCAATTCTATGCAAAGGTGCTGAAGCCTCCCATGTAGGCACAGCTGAAGATATCCCATCTGGCTCTCCTTTGTAGTAATTTGTGAGTGATTGCTTAACCAGCTCTCAGAAAGGCTTCCAAACAATCCTTGAGTAAGAAGACAATATTATCTATGGTATGGTCAACTCTAATTTTCAAACTCATCACCACAAGCAATCATTTCTTTTCCTTTTATACCAAAACTGTCCAGTGTTAGGCACCCCTGAAAGCACCTTGGCTAAACAGAGAGCTCTTGGAGGAACTCAGAGAAAAAAATAGTTATTGACCTTTGGAAGAAGGGGTGGGCAACTCAGGAAGAATACAAGGATGTTGTTAGGTCACATAGACAGAAAGGAGGAAGCTCAGCTAGAATTCAGTCTGGCCACTACTTTGGAAGATAATAAAAAGGGGTTTTAGAAAAACATGTACAACAAAAGGAAGGTCAAGGAAAATATCCATCCTTAATTTTACTCAGGGTGAACATTGTCACCAAGGATAACGAAAAGCCTGAGGTAGTTAATGCCTCTTAACCTCAGCCTTTAACAGAAAGACCAGTTATCCTTGGGGCAACCAGGCCCCTGAGCTGGTAGACAGACACAGAGAGCAGAGAAAAAAGCCTGCAATCCAGGAGGAAGTAATTTATGATCAGCTGAGCCACTTAGACACAAGTCTACAGGGCTGGAGAGGATTCATCCAAGGATACTGGCTGGTGGAAGGACTTGCTCTCCACTCTCCAACATTCATCCTCAGTTCTGGTTAACCAGGGAGGTCCCAGATGACTGGATATCAGCAAATGTGATGCTCATCTACAAGAAAAGTTTGAAGGAGGATCCAGGGAACTAGAGGCTTGTCAGCCTGACCTTGGTGCAAAGGCAGTTCATGGGGCAGATAAACCTGAGTGAAAAAACATAGCAAGTACAAGACAACCAGGGGATCAGACCCAGCCAGAAGGGGTTTAGGAAAGGCGTGTCCTGCTTGAACAACTTGATTTCCTTTTATGACCAAGTGTCCCAACTGCCAGAGGAGGGAAAGGCTCCGGATATAGCCCACCTGGACTTAAGCCTTTGATTCGGTCTCCCACAGAATTCTCCTGGAGGAACTGCCAGCCCATGGCTTGGACAAGTGCACTCTTCAGTGAGTTAAAAACTGGCTGGATGGCTGGGCCCAGAGAGTGGTGGTGAGTGGAGTTCATCCAGCTGTAGGCCAGTCACGGGTGGTGTTACTCTGGGCTCAGTGCTGGGGCCAGTCCTGTCTAATATCTTTATCGATAATCTGGATGAGGGGGTCAAGTGCACCCTCAGTCCGTTCATGGGTGACACTCAGGCAGGAGTGTTCGTTTGCTGGAGAGTAGGAAGGCTCTCCAGAGGGATCTGGACAGACTGGATCAATGGGCTGAGGCTAGTGGTATGAGGTTCAAAAAGGCCAAGTTTGAAGTTCTGCACTTGGGCCATGACAACCCCAGGCAACACTGCAGGCATTGGAAAGAGTGGCTGGAAAGTAGTCCAGGACAGAAAGACCTGGGGGTGCTGGTCAACCTCAGCCAAACATGACCCAGCAGTGCCCAGGTGGCCAAGAAGGCAAATGGCATCCTGGTCTATGTCTGTCAGAAATAGCATGGCCAGCAGGATCAGGGCAATGATCATCCCCCTGTACTCACCACTGGTGAGATCACACCTCGAGTGCTGTGCCCAGTTCTGGGCCCCTCACTTTGAGAAGGACATTGAGGGGCTGGAGCGTGTCCAGAGAAGGGCAATAAGGCTGGTGAAGGGTCTTGAGCACAAATCTTGTGAAGAACAGCTGAGAGAGCTGAGGGTGTATAACCTGAAGAAATGAAGGCGCTACAACTCCCTAAAGGGAGGGTGTAGCCAGGTGAGGATTGGTCTCTTCTCCCAGGGAACCAGCAACAGAACAAGAGAAAAACCCTCAAGCTGCACTGGGGCTGTTCAGGTGGACCTTAGAAAGAATTCCTTCAGTGAAAGGGTGGTTAAGCGTTGGAATGGGCTGCCCAGGGAGGTGGTGGAATCACTACCCCTGGAGATATTCAGGAACTGACTGAATATGGCACTTAGTGCTGTGGTTGAGTTGAGAAGGTGTTGTTTGATCAAGGGTTAGATTCAAGAACCTTGGAGCTCTTTTCCAACCTTAATGATTTTATTTGGTGAAAGTACCAAGCTTCAAGCCCTTGGCAATGAAGCAGATAAAGAGCCCTTCCACTGTCCTCCACCCCTGTGGCCAACATGACTCAGTGACATTACCACACATGTCCTTTGACACTTCAGGAAGGTCTCAAAACTCCCCAACCCCACTGCTATTCCTATAAGCTCATTCCACCACTATAAACAACTTTTGAAACCCAAAAAACTTGGTATATGAGGGTTAACAGCACTGCAACAATCTCTTCACACTCATGTATTAAAAGTTCAAACAGCTCTTGTTGCAGAGGAATTCCCTGTCTGCTCAAAAAAAAAAAGATGGAGGGGAACAAAGGTGAATGGCTACAGAAAGAATAACAAGTGAGAAGACAGGCAAGAGAGATATGATTAGACAAGCCAGTGGTACAGATTGCCACTTTGGTACACATGTTTCTTCCAAGAGCCTGCACCAGTTCTGGGCTGCAAAGTTCAAAGGACCTTTGAAACTTAGAAGAGCACCATATCTCTTGAGGAGCTCTCCATAGATTCCCAGGCAGTCTCTGCCTACCAGGACACCCATCCACCTGGTCTTACAATTTCAGCTCTCTGAGAAGCTCCACACATTTTCTCCAGTGTCACCACTTAAAAGTTGCTGTTCTACACCCTGCTACAACATCTGTAACCATATCTGTGACTTCCCTGGTGGTTCTGAGAGTCAGAAACTACCGAATGCCCTTTGGGTGCTCTCGCTTGTCATAGTCCTTGGCACAGCACCCCTCCACCTGCCCTGTGCCACCTCCCTGCTACCACTGAGCTCTGTCCCAAATACCCACAGCAACATTGTTCCCAAGGCTGACACAGAAACAGTACGTGCAAGCCACTTCCCAAAACTGGAAACTATAGCAGGACTCTGCAAGTGAGGTCACAGGTGGTGCACAAGGCTGAGAGGCCCCGTGCAAGCCTTCACAGCACTAGCAGCATCTCCAGAATTAAAGCAAGCTCCCTTTGGCATTGCAAGACAATGCAGTATTGTTAGAGAATAAGGTATATGTGCCAATTTCATCCTCAGCTCTTTCTAGAGAGCTCAACCCAAGACTGCTACATAAAAAGAAGAATGGATAATCTGGGCGTCCCAAGGGGATGCAGAGAGGAAGCATTTGTATCTTCAACAAGCTGGAGAAATTTGATCTCATGGATTATTACTTTTTCTTATTTACTTAATTATATGCCAGACTGTGAGAAGAAATGAAAGTGGCATTTTTATTTACTGCTCAAACTGTGTAAGAATAAAGGTAAAGTGGAAATCAACAAAGGACAGGAAAAGAGTCAAGAACAGAGACAATGTCAAGTGAGGTCTCCATGAGGAATTCTGCCATTCCACAGTCTGAGCACATCCTGAAGGAAGCTTTGCAGAGCTTCATTGTATGAAAAGCTTCATTTCTCAACAGCTTGTCCTTGCATAAACTTTTCTCTTTGAACTCATTTATACATTCAGTATACACTAACTCCCACAATTTAATTTTGCAGTGTGTGAAAAAGTACTTCCTTTTTCTTTAAATTTACTGCCAGTTTTGTTGGGGTTTTTTGTTTGAGTTTTTTTGAGGTATTGGTTGTGGCTTTTTTTTTTGTATTGTTTTAATAAATGGTGCATCCTAGTTTTCCTGTGGAAAAATGGGTATTCACTGCCACTTTGCAACCACTTCTGTGGCAGTCATAACTGACAGACCTCTCACATTACCTCTCAATCCTCTTTCTCAAGCTGAGGAGCCCCAGTGCACTGAAACCCTAGTTCCCCTCTTCCATGCCTTGTTTCCAGCCTTCGCTTCCCATCATTTAATCAGCTGTTAGCCCACAAAAGAGCTGTACCTGCCTCAGCTGTCACAAGCCTTTGGCTACAGCCCTGCCAAAAGGTGTCTGGAAATCTAAGCCTGCTGCAGTGACACACACACATGCAAGCAGTGCAGTAAGCTACCAACAATGAATCTATAGAAGAAAATATGCAGTGACAAGGATCTGCCATGCACACAAATAAATGAATACCAGTAATCCAGTCTCCTGGACTGATTAGCAGTGCACTCCTGGAGCACATCTGGTTAATTTTATTCTAAGGATGCTCATTTTGTATAATGCAAGATCTGTCTGCCATGAACTACAGCAGGGTAAGAGGGGATAATCTGGAGATTTGTTTCAGAAGTGCACTCCTTATCTGAATTAACACATGTGTCAAAACATTCCCTATCGACTGGATGCACCCTCAATTCAGGTTGGCTCATAAAGCCAAAGAATACTGGATTTATGAAGAGCATCATCTTTACCCTAAAAAAATCCAAAATCAGTATGTCTCCCTTCATACATATGAACCCACCTGTTTATTAAGTTGCCTCTTCTTATTCCTCTAGTACTAATTCAGCTAATAAATTACATGCCACAGTGTCTATTTTAGCACTTCCTTTTCCCAGTTGCTCTAGAAACTGGGAAAAGTTTTCTTGATTCTCCATGAACACTGATGGGTGGTCATGATCTACAAGCTTTTTTATTTATATGTTTTAAAATTCATTCTTGTAGTTCACTTTGGGATAGCTCCTTAGATTTCCTCCAAGGAAAAAAAAAAGCTTTTCTCCAGAAACATCTAGTACAAGCACACATAATACTGTTTCTTAGTCTTCTCATCTTTTCCTACTTCTTTTACAACTCAAACAGTATCAAAACCTTTCTCTGGTTTCTGTTTCTAATGATCAGAAAGGATTTTGCTGTGACTCCCTCCCCAGTCCTTTTTTTAGGACTTGAGCGATTGAACCAAAAAGACAAAATAGTTACCAGAACTTATGATCTTTTCCATTTTTATTCTATTGGATCTGACTCCCAATTTTTGAAAAAAAAAAAAAAACCACCTTCTTATTTCTAACAGACTGCTGTAGTTTTTTGCACATACTATCTTTGTCATGTTATCATTGGTATTTTTTTAAATCTTCCTTGACATGGATACATATTTACTCTTAGTTTTTACTAATAGCACAATTAAAGAGCCTTGATGCCATTTCAAACAGCTTGTCCTTTTAGCTGTTTCTCTTATTTTTCTCTCAACACACATTGTCACATCCACTTTTTAAAGTTACTTTATTTGATTTCTTAACTACCAGACTGATGCTGAATTTGAAGCCACTGTGGTTCTTAGATTTGTTTAACTTAATAAAGATGAGATATATAATGCTTTCTTTGGCATTCCCCTTAACCTCTGCCATATGGAATATAAATTTTATCCAGGATGTTGGGTTTGTTGTTTTTTTTTTTATAAGCACTTCCTACTAAACAATCTTGATAACAGAAGAGTTTTTGTTCATCACCAAAAAAAAGATCCCTACATATTAAGTACTGATTTAGTTTTCTCAGAAATCCTGAGTTGGAAGATAAACAGGAATAATAAAACAACAATAGCAGTTTCACCCCAAAGCCGAGGCAGGGGTCAGGGAGGCTGTAGGAGGCAGCAGGACATTGCTGCCCCACACGCTGGGACTGGTGACACCTGGCAGGAGAGGACAGGGGGCAGGCTCTGCTGGGAAGCAGCACCATGCCCCAGCCATATGTAGAACATCTGCTCATCTCTCCTGCTAGGAAAACCTACTTGTTTAATAAATACTAGGTTGTATGCATACGTTAAGCATACATTTGTACAGCAGTGAATTTACAAAAGTCTTTCTTTCCCACCCCTTAGCTGTCTGCCAGAAACACTCAGCTGTAGGTTTCTCTGCAGACCAACCCCACATTAAAAATCTGAACCAGTATGACCCAGCCTTCTTAGGCCATGGAGTGTTTAACCATTAACTACTTCTTGGACCACAGCAGGTTTCTATCAGCAGCACTTTTCCTGGTCCAGGCACTGCATTAAGGTTGGATGAAGCACTGATTTAAAGAGCAGAATGTGACAGCTGGTGGAATGCCCTGCTCCACCAGAGCTAAGCAGAGATCTAGGCTTGCCTGCAGGACTCAGGATTCAGTGGGATGCTCCTTGGGACTTCTTATTCTCTGAGAGGAGATAAGGAGAGTCTAAAAAGATATCTAGTTCCTGTGCATGACTCCAGGAACTTCACCTAACCAAAGCATGGCAGAAGTTGGTAATGCAGAAGTGGAACTGCATTCATTTGTATAAAATGTTACAGACTACAGATATACAAGGCATTAAAGAAATCACAAGTAATAACCAATTTTTAATCCCAAAAATGGTAGTCAAATTAAAGATCTAAGTGTCTTTTTCCAATCCTGCCTTATCACGTTTCTCTTTTTTTAGAGAAACTCAAAGGGAACATTACACATAGCTAAAAAGCTGTTAGGAACTAGGTATGAAGATATTTTAGAAGAAATGCCACATATAAATCTGATTCTACCAAAATCTAAGAGATAACAGGTTCATTTCAATGATTATACCCATCAGAGGCTCCCCTACCCGCAGCTGTTTGTTCAACATTCTCCTGCAGAAGGTGACAGCAGTATGGGCATCTTGTCCCCAAAGACACGCTGCTCTGTACATACACAATGGAGCAGGCAGTGGAAACACCACAAAACACAAATCCTAAGCCTCTCTTTATGCAATTTTTCCATGCCACAGCTTAAACCATTTCCTTCCCCCTTCTCCAGCAAAGAAAACTGTGCATTCTAATCCACAAGAATTCAACCAATAAAATTTAGACACTGACCACTTCTNAAAAACCCACAAAGTGGAATCACTCCAAACAGATCAGAGTGGGGACTAAAAATCTTGAAGAAAATTTAAACTCATCCTGGACAGAGAAATATCCAACTGTATTTTTTTCTCACGGCTAATTTGCAGACTTAATTTTCTCATGTTCTTCACTAAATACAGTTCAGCTGAATCCTCTGCAGTCACAGAAACCCCATCAAGTACAGGTCATTTCAAAGACTGAATAATGGGTGGTGACCACTGCCATGCACTACTGAATTATCCACAGCAAAGGAATAGTTAGGAGATTGACAGCAGGGAAGATAGTCCACCTGCAGAAGAGCACTGGTTTGCAGTTCAAGTTGCAGTTCAACTCCATTTGCATTGCAGTTCTGAGCAAGCTTGGTTTACCTTGGTTATACCTCAGTTTCTCAAATCATCCAACAAAAGCAATGGCTGTTCTCTCCTGCAGATGGAGGTGTTGTGAAGGGCAGATGTAAATCCACAAAACATTAGGGAACTTCGCTCCCCAGAAGTGGGGATTGCAGTCCCCAGTCAGCACCCAAAACAAGTACTTGTTATAAAATGCCGGGTGAGATCTATACACCTCATTAACAGCAGCAATTAGCCTTTCAACACAGGAAATAAAAATATGCAAAGACTCAAAATTCCTGACCAAGCTCATGGTTTTAAGTTAATGAAGCTGATGGCAATGCCATAGCTACAATGACACAGAAGCCAGCTCTTGGAACAAGAACAGGAGGTTCTCTCCCACAGAAACAACTCTGGTCCAGAGGTTACCAGAGCTCCAGTCCTCACATGACAGCATTAGTGCCGAAGCATCCTTGACAGCCATTTTCCTTAGGGTTATGTGCAACATCTGCTTATGATGTCTGACAGCAAAGCCTAAGGAAAAAAATCAACTTTTTAAACCCACCCATCCTTCTCCTATAACAAGCCTCCAGCTTCCAGGCACTTACAGAGGAACCTCCTCATACTTTTTTTCCTGCAGAGAAATCAGATGATGGAGCTGAACCTGTGTATTCAATTCTAGTTTCATAACATTCAATCTCAAGAAAATTCTTCCTTTTACCCCACCATTTAAAAATTTCAGATATTGCTAGATAGTAAGGAAGTTTCCTCAACTTACATAATGCTTTCCCTTCTCTTCCTTTTCCCTTACATCCTCCAAGTTGATGAAGCAGAGGACATGGGCAGAGCTCCAAGAAGAGTGCAGTAGGAAGAGCAATGATTCTTGCTGCCTTCTCACCAGTTGTGCTCCCAGACATGAGCAGGAGTTGAAGTGAGCACCAGACTTTCTCTACTATGTGGGAATGCTCCACATCAGTCACTTCTGCTCAGTGAGTCTCTTCAGAGAGACAGAAAGAAAAGACAACTCCAAACAAACACAAATGCTGACTTTGCTTTCTTTCTTCAGATCTACTGACACCCCCTTTTCTTACTCTTCGGTTCCAAGAATTGTGTTTTACCTGCCGAGCTTACTTCACCTCCAGGAACATCTGGGGCTGAGAAACGATGGATCATTCAGAGCAGCTACTTTTTCCCAAGTCTCCATCAGCCCAGCTGCAGCAGAATCCAAGTTGCAAGTGTGACAACCAAGTGAGAGAGCAGCTCTGGGAGTTTGCTCTGGCACAGGCTAAGGCTGGGAGGACTGGAAGAGGCCTGACGTAACGAGACCTATATAAGGCTTTGTGACAACTAGCAGTTGTCTCAGTGGTTTTACAACTATCAGTTGTATTTACTGTAGCTGGAGTGTTGCTGCCTGCAATAGAAATTCAGTTTTCCTATGGCTGCTTCTCAATTCAACATTCATGAAACAGCCAACACCCTTGGTCAGGATCAAGGGCTCATCATGGTAGATACTAGGTAGATAAAGAAGATGACATCATCCCATCCCAAAGACTTGGCAGAGATAAAGAGGGAGTAAGATGATGATAAAGTACCTGGAAAGGGAAAAAACAAATCCAACCATGCCCCCTCTTGGCCTCTATCAAAGTAATGATTATGTGTAAAGCCCTGATTGTATGCATATACATAAATAAAAATCAAGACTCAGCACCGGGAAGTTGTTTAGCTAAAGTCTGCAAGCTCCTGCCTGTAATAATCTTCCTGCCTTCTGACTGGAGCCAAGAAAAGGGTTTAGCATTTTTCCTCTTCTTTAACCTAATACTATTTGTAAATGTGTTTTTCCTCTCTCCTATCTTTCCAGTTGGTTTTATTTATGTAGACATGCCAGTGTGGTAAATTTCAGACCTTTAATTTGTGGCTTCCTGACTTGGGGATGGTTCTGAAGTAGTTCTTATGTGGTTGTTCCTCCAGCTGAATGTTTACACACATATACACTGTGCATAGCTTTTACTTACGTGCATGAGCAAGGCTTCTGCATGCTTCACATAACTTTTCAGAGTCTACATGTGTTTCTGATCATGACAACACATCAAAAATATGTCCCTACAAAACACATTTTAAATGTATTTATACAACACAATATGTGCTTACCCTTGAGGTGTTTTCTATATATAGAAAAGCTGAAGATTAGGCTTCCTGTTCTCATTCTTTCCCTTTAAGTTCTTCTCTTGCTATTCATTGTACCCAAGTTTCCATTACCACTCAGCTGTACATCATTCTTCATTGGCATGAAATCAATCAAACCCGAATTGTGATAACACACATGCACATGATAAAGTATAAGAGTATCCCCTAAAGAGATATCTGGACTTTCACATTTCAATCAATTTCACTTTCAATTTTGAAATTGATTGAATTTTGATTGAATTTCACAATTCAATCACATTTCAGTCAATTCAACACAGTGATGGTGTGGGAATGGGCATCAGCTCAATGTCTGTCAAGACCACACCTCATAAGCCTTCAAAGTATCAAAAAGTATAGTTACAAAATACTATCAGTGCCCATTATCACCATATTGAACATATATGTGCTTTAAACCTCTTTCCTTAAAAAAAACTCTATTAAATTCAGTCTTCTTTTCAATGGATTTAAACAGTGATTTAGCTCCAAAATAATTTTTTTATTTGGTTGTTTTAGCTTGCAGATGAGGCCTAACAAACCATTCTAAGTTTCCTTCCAGATGTCAAACTTGAAGGCATTAATAAGAATTTTTCACACCTGAATCTTGCAATAAGCTACATGCAGTATAAAAAGTCAGCTGCTGTATTGGCCCCAAATAGGAAACACAAAGAGCCATGGCAAGGTCTTGATTGGCCCACACTTGTGAAAGTATTCACTCTTCTAAGACTTTACAGTATGAGAGTTAAACATTACTTTCTCCACCCTGACCTTCCTTTTCCTAAGGCCGAGATGCACGCAGGGAAGGCAGGCGGGCTGCAGCAGCCCTGGGACCTGCACTCACAACTTGCCAGCTGCCAGTTAACAGCCACAGCCACCTCTGGGGTGGCCTTCCCCCAGTGAGGAAATACAAAACTCATAAGACCACAGCCTGGAGACAGTAATACTTTAAAGTAGATGAGTTTACCGAAATTGCTATGTGTGTTCCACAGTCTTTGGACTAATCTTATAAACTCAAGCAGTCCTAAAAGTCAACAGTGCTACATAAATGTATTCACATGCTGATAACTGCCTGCAGGACCAAGACCTAAGTTAAATAAATTCTACATACCTCATTATTGTCTGTATTTACAGAATATGATCTGACACATGTATGTTCCCTTTTTGTCATCATTGTCGTTAATGGATTTTTATTTATGTGCATGACTAGACAGGCTGTGTTTTGCATGAATACCAGCATTCATCCACAGAGAACAATAAAACATCTTTCTCCCACTGCAAAAGCTTGTCTGGGAGCAGAGACCCACAGAGCTCAGCCAAGCAGTCAAATGCCACAAAAAAATCTACATAGGAAACCATGTAAGCAAACAATTTCCAAAGGACTTGTGCAGCAGGTTGTGATACATAATCTGCTTGTTGCACTGTTACAGACAAGTCAGTCTTTACCATTCAGAATATTTTCACAATCTATTTGAGGTAAGAAGAAAGAGAGGGTTGAGAGGACTACAAAATCCAACCAGGGTTAGTCAGCACTGAGAAGCCCTCAGCAGCCCAACCAGCTGAGTAATTCCTGCGGTGCTCTCCTACAGCAGAATCACACAGATAAAAGTCTAATGGCACCACCAGTCAGACAGCAAGTGGCAGCTGCTCACACAGTGATATTTGAAAAGAAGGTTAAATAATACAGCAGCAAAACATTGTGCAGAAATTCCAGATGAGGGCTAGCCTTCTGCATGGATCCATGGTACAGCCTTACCCTGGCAAGGAGGAGGCATCATTCCTCCTCCTCCTCCACCCCTGTGAGCAGGACCTGGAGCTGCTGCCACCCTTTCCTGCAGTGGGAGGAGTCCAGTGGAGAAGACAGACAACAGGAAGATAAACAGCTCACTCTGGATTTCTCTTATAGCCTGTTGGTCCCCAAACACACTCTGGACTACACTGCCTCTCACCTTTTAACTTCCTCTTCCTAAAGAGAATGCTGGACCTGCTGATAGGATCATTGCAAAGAGTAAAGTAGTGACAAGGAGCTGGTTTGGATAGCAAGGAAGCCAAAGGGCACACAATGGCATGTTTGAGAGAGAAAGGCTCAAGCATGTCCTGAAAGCACAAGTGTCCCTGTCCTGGTTCTGGGTATTCCAGAGCCAGTCAGGTATCCAAGAGGCAGAGGCTGACGGTAAAAATAAATAATTAACCCACAATCTCAAGCCAAAAGCCATTGGGAATAATGGTTTTGTTCCCCAAAACATTCAACATGCTTGAGCCTTGTTTAAAGCCTGGAATGGAATTTCAGACCACTGTTTTACCCAAATTTTATCTAAATCCATAATTTTTGAGGAAAAAAAAACCCCACAGAATTTTAAGTGAAATTATCTTCTAATCAAATTGAGGACCACTTTATCTAGTTTCTTCCACTCTGTTAAACCCAGTCTTTTATATTAATTCAGAATTAATTTCTATTAATTGTATTCAGAAATTAAATTCAGAATAATCCACTTTTTCTGTTCATTCTGATGATGGTTTTTCAGGAGAATAAATAGATATTTATCAGAAAAGGAATAGAAATAAAACATTTTTTAAGAAGGTTAAGTGGTGCCTGATAGTCTACAATCTGACAAGTTAAGCAAACAAGAAGGGGAAACCCTACCCTGTAAATAAGGCAATTACAAATCTAGTTTCTACGCTCTGGAACGAAGCCAAGATCTAAGTGTGAAGGACTGAGAGGAAAATCTGTTGTAAATTCCTTCAAATGGAAGTCCCTATTTAAAATGTCAGAGAACACATTTTAGAAAGGTCATGAAGTCACAGCAGTTGTTTGGGTTTTTTTCAAAGCACAACTCTAAATGAAATTTGACTTCTTTTTAAAAGAAGATAGACACAGCTGCACTTGGAGTGTAACCCTTACACTAAAAGGAGAATAGCAGTGATTAAGAATAGGTTTTGCACTGAACATTTGTAGGTACTTCAAATACCTACTGAGTAGGAATTGCAACCTCAATGATTGTGGTTTTTTTCTTTAAAATGAGAATATATAAGAATAAATAAGAATAAATTTCCACAAAAAAATAAATATACCTCTCATATAGGCATAAAGTGAGAAGTTACACATAAGCTGTTCCACTAAACTTTCACTTGAGCCTGGTTTTATGCTCTTCCTTGGTAAGGGGGCTGTGTGGACAGGGAAATAAGGAAACAGCAGACTCATGTTCTTTGACTATAGTTTCTAAGTCTAAGCTCTTTGGAAGGTTTCTAGCAAAGGTAAAAGATTGAATCTGAAAGACAGAGCTGACAAGTCATGCCATTCCATCTCAAATATTATGGTTAAGTAGTTTAAAACAGAATTCAGTGCATGGCGCTGAATACAGGCATACACACATGTAAATACTTTTATACTTACATAAAGCTCAGGCAAATTACACTGAAACTAGGAAACCAGACTGGAAAATCCACTTACATTACACCTTTACATTTTAGACATAAATTAAAAAGACTGTGGGTGTTGTGACTAACTGACAGAGAGTAAATTGAGCCACTACGTGGTGTTTACCATGGGGTAAACTGTTGCCTCTCCTGATTTTTAATTGGAAGTTAACTTTGGCACACTCCATACAAGTCCTGGCACTAAAAACAATGAGACAAGCAATCATTTCATGGATGTATTCCCATAGTTCATCAAATATTCATCACTTATATGGCCCAGATATATTGTCAAAGGTGATAAACACACACACATCAATAACAATAGTCTGATATTCTGCTCCATTCCTCATCACAGAGATACCCAATCCTGATTCCAAGGAAAGCAACAGCACAGTGCACAACCATATCCAAGAATGTGAAAGGTCTGGCTCTAACTCTCAGAAGCCTCCTGAGCAAGTATAGCAAAAGAGTACCTTGATCCTGGCCCCCATTTCTATTCACCTTACAGATAATTGCACACACAGACAAAAGCGACTCTGAAGGAGATACAGAATGACCCAGCAACACTTCACACACCTCCCACATAACACCAGAAGGCCTCGTGGCAAACACCCCAGTCACTTGCTGTCACTCCCAGTCAGGATGCTGACAGATCACACACACACAAAAAAAAAGGTCCTGGCAGAAAAGTGATGGCAAATCCCAGACTACTGTAGCACCACAGGATATGTAAGTAGTCTCAGACTGACCAGCTGGCAAGACTGCCACATTTCAGGCAGTACATACTGGAGCATGCCCAGCTTACTTGGAGCTGTACTGTGGCTCAAGCAAACATGAAGAGACACAAATACCTCATTTATAATTTTATGACTACTTTGAAAAACAGAGGTTATTTGTTATTGCTTTTTAACTTATCAGGCTGTTACTGTCTTGCATTGTTACTTTGCAAAGCATATTATTCCCCCCCAAAAATTAAAACACAACGCCCTTAATAATCACAGGTTGCTCCTACTAATAAATTACCTATTTAATATGTTTACATGGGCTCTTTTCTACAGTACGAGTCATGTTGAAATTGTCCTAATTAAAATATCTCTATTTATTTGCATGACTAATCAGCACTTATCTGTAACATGGCACTTTATATCTTCAAAGCACTTCAACTGCATATAAATGGATTATCTGAAAACTTGCCCAAAAATGTATCTTGAAATCTGATGCAGAGACTCAGCTATTGCTTCCTAAAATAACTACTGGCTTTACGTGCACACTGAATCGTAGTGAGGGCAATACTGACAGGTCTGCAGAAACACATGTGTTACTTACAGAAAGAGCAAATATTCCACAGAAGAGATAAAGACAGCAGACCAGACAGTGTTCCTTGATAATATGGAAAAGCAGATGCCTCAGTCCTTTAAGTGGTAGTAAAGACAAAGTCTATCCCACTTCCCACCATGCTTTTTTGCTGAAAAGAGCTGTCACACTCATGTGCAAATGAAGTCCCACATCCCTAAAATTGCTTGCAAGAGACTTGCCACCATTCTTTCACTTCCTCCTCTTTGGAGCTTTCTACAGACTTGAATGTCAAAATATTCAGGACATCTGGTACTGCTTTCTGGAGACTCTGGCCACTGACGATTTGCACTGCATGAGAAATTAATTTCTTGGTACCATGCCACCCATGTGTCTCCCCATAAAGTTCATACCCCTGGGCCACCCATTGGTTGAAAGAAGATGAAGATAGGTAATTTTTGCTTCACAGCTTGTTTTAACAAGGAACTTATATACAAAAACAAGCTACTGCCATAAATACAGAGCTGCCCTACCTGTCTGCAAGTTATTTTCCTTTTTAAAAATTAAAAATTACATTAGAAATGGCAGGGATGTGGGGATGTGTTTCAACACTATCAGGAAGCAGTGTAAAAGAGCAGATTTTGTAGGCCTATTGTCTCAATTTTAAAAGGCCAAACTATATTTTAGAGCTATCAATATGCTTTCCCTTGTCCAAAGTGTAGCACCATACCTAATGCTTTCTTTCTATTAAGAGGAAAACCCCCATAGTTCTTGAAAACTAAAAGTGGTGCTTTTGCAATGCTCTGCAAGTGCCTCA
Organism: Leptocoma aspasia; assembly: GCA_013399835.1. Lineage (NCBI taxonomy): Eukaryota > Metazoa > Chordata > Aves > Passeriformes > Nectariniidae > Leptocoma > Leptocoma aspasia. The sequence goes on along the minus strand of VXAX01000398.1, from coordinate 347,282 downwards.
ACTGAAGGAACAACAATGTAATTTTCGATGATGCTTTTACTTTAGATAAGTACAAAACTGCAAAATCACTGAATCTGAATGTTACTGCTCCCTGTCCCTCTTTCTTGTGTGGTGCCCCCGAACTGCATCTTCTCATGCATGCATTCGATTGCTTCAGGGTCCTTTACACCTCCAGATTTCACTAGGGTTATGGTGAAGCGTGCATGGTGGCTTTTATCCAGAAGGGCCTGAAAGTACTTGATGAATTCTACCAGGATGCAATCACAGCCTACTCACATCTCTGCAAATTCATAAGGTTGTAGAGACATCAAGAGATCATTTAGTCTGTCCCTCCCATCAGGATCAATTATACTCAGGCTATTTCTGACAGAGGCTGCCTAACCAGTTCTTTAAGATGTCAAATAATGGAGGATCCACAGCTCCCTTCAGCATCTTAAACCAGTGCTTAACTCTCCTTGGATTCAGGTTTTTCAACCAAATTCAAGCTCTGTGCTGTAATTTAAGCTTATTGTCTCTTGTCCTATAAATTTCTTACTTAAATCTTTAATCTTTGTTCTTATGACACCAATGCAGTCATCTTTTCTTAAGACTATGCAACATAATTTGATTTAATATTTTCTTAAAGGCCAATGTTTTCTAAGCAAGAGGGGCTGTTGCCCCCTTGCTGAAACTACCTGCTGGGTAAGTACTTCAGGTTACTGCAGGCACTGCCAGCCCTAAAATGACAGTCACCAAAAGGAATGGAAGTGCCCCCCTTGCACAGTTAATGAAAGGCTCTCTTGAAGAATCTGCTGAGAACCAGAGGCCTAGCCCTTTTTTTCTGTTCTGTGTTGGTTAGAAATACAAGTAATTTGCCATCAGTTCCCAGGCAGTTCATTACTCACACTGACAGAGTCACACAGTTTGGTTTAGACTCAAAATAAGATTTAAATGCCTGCTGGTTGTGTCCCTCTTCAGCTTTGGGAAAAAAGAAAAATCCAAAGAAAAGTCAGACAAACAAGATCTAAGCAAAGCCTCTCTGCATTGCTTTTTCCATTCTGCTGCTCTTTAGACCCTTTCAACTGTACTAATAAGTACAATACGGAACAATTAAATCCTCAACCCAGCACACTCAGGAAGTTAAAACTAAAGACAAGGCTTGCTAAAAAACAATCTTACCATCTAAAGAGGTAAGACAGACTGTAATAAAGGGATAGATCATTAAAAAGAAAAAAAGCTTCTTCACCAATGTCAGTATAAACAAAATATCCACAGAAAAATAGATACAGCCTAAATGTAAAAAACTAAGGATGTAGCTCCAGGGAGTACGTGTAGGATTTCTGGAAAACTACTGCTCCCCCCAGCCCTGTCACATGTCTGTCCCACTCCTGACCTGGGAGTTTTTTCAGCACTAAACAGCCCTTCACTACCACTGAGCTTCAGTAGGCAAACATTTAAATTGGGTGTTAAGTTTACAACATGAGCAGCACAAGAGAAATTGAGTTACCATTTTTTTGGCTGGTGACTGAGGCAATGAATCTCACAGTTCACCTCCTTATTTCAAGAGAGGAGCAGGAGACACAGAAGCTACCAAGTCTGAAGGACCCCCAGCTCTAGCACATACTTCCCCCATGAAGAACTGCTTGAAATATAACTTACAATAAACAAATCATGCCTAAAATGTTCATAAAGCATTATTACTTTAAAATAGAAACACTTTATAACCAGTTGCAATATATATTGTCTCTTCAATCCTCTTAATACAATTTTAACTTACCAAAAGTTCAGAATTTGCACCATAAAGTTTGCACACATGAAGCAATGGCGTCTCCCCCCACCCTGGAGACTCCTTTCTGTCTTCCTTTTCCTCCCCCACCCAAGCCCTGAATACAGGAAGAGAGATCACCAGCTGCCTGCTGAAGAAAACAACTACCAAATAGTGTGCATCATTCAGATGGTTTGGATGATTCAGCTTTTCCATGTGAACTTTAAGTGGCACAAATGGTGCTTTGTGCATTTCTGAATCAAGCATGTATTTAATAGTCCAAGTACATAACACAATTTCTACTTGAAGAACAACTTTTCATCTTAAATATAGCAGTGTTATCTGTTAGCTTATAATGGCTCCAGTTCTCAAACCAATCAATAATTACATCTACCTGTGCTTATGTGTTGCAGTATCTTCATCCTTTAAAAATACATTTCATATTGTTCTCAAAAGTTGAACTGAGTATGACAGTGAAAAGAGGATCTAGTGACAAGTTTATAATTTTGAAAGCCACCTCATGTGATGTGCATTGGTTTTAGAGTCAGGGGGCTGGGAAGGAGCAGAAAACCCAGGTGTAGCAAGCAGTCTGCTCTCCCAAAATACAACAGCACAATAATACAGTAGCAGCTTGATCATAAGCATCCCACAGTTACCTGCAGCTCATTGTCAAGAAACTTGTAGGAGAAAAATATTGAAAGTTTCCAGACAGTAGGCTGAGATATGAAACCCCACACAAATGCAAAACACATACAGGTTTACTTTGTGTATTTTTTGTTTAGCACTGCTGAGATAAAGAATTGGTGCCTGCTTTTACTTCTCTAGTTTCTTTGGCCTTTATTAATTTGTGCAAATGTTCATTTGAATCTTCTTCATCAACAAGATCCTATTTTCATTTCACCCTTTCAATCATAAATCAGAAACAGCTTAATCAACCAATCAGATTTGACACAAAAAGTAGAAGGAATAATCAGACCTAGTGCTGAGGACAGAACCTCTTGCCCGACAAACCCTGTTTACTTAGCAGGAGAATTTCTTATTTATGCTCAAGTACAAAAGCAGCACAAGCATGTTGAACACAACACTGCCTTCTGCAGGCATCCAAGTGTGACAATCCCAAAACTGCCTGAGGTGCTCAGCAAGGGCACCTTGAGCAAAGGGAGAAGGTAGCAACAGACTGAATAGATTAGTCATCACTGGAAATCACTCAAGACCTAGAGAAAACCAGAAATGTTGCCTGGCCTGTGCTTTGAACAATGGAAATGAGCATTTGGGGTCACGTAGTGCGCCACCTTCCACTAGGGCAGCACCTGGAATTTTGTCTTAGGGGTGCAAACTAGGCAAGAGCACTGGAAAGCAACCAGAGAACAATGTTTTGGCAGCCTCTTTTCTCGCACTAATGGCTTTCTTATGTTTTTTGTGATTTTATAACTGATTTCCACTTCATTTTGAAATGTAGGCATGTTATGCACATCCAACCCAAAAAGCTTCTATCAAACTAGTCAGGGTGATGCAATCCTCACCTTACGGCTCCTGCCTTGAGACAACACTGCCAGAGTCAGCCTCACCAGCCAAAAGTCTCTCTTCACAGCCAGCTACGTGAACAACAAATACTGTGTGAGACCAGAGGGTGTCCAAAATCTTCTGCATTTCGAAAACACACCAAATACTTTGTTGCAAACTAGATGAAAAATCCACATTTGCAGGAGTGACCTGTGGGAGAAGTCATGTGCTTTGGTAACCGTGTGTGATTCAGGTTTTTTGAACTTCAGACTTCTGGTGACATTTGTTTTCACTCCCTGACATTTCTTGATAGGGAGAAAGATAGCAGGAGTACTTCTCATCACAGCTTCCCATCACACCTCCCCCGCTCTGGTCAACCACTGGGAAAATGAGTCATGATGCCGAAACCTGAGCCTCTTCCACATCCTTCTGAAAGCCTTATTTCCCACACAGACCACATCCATTCCAAGCACAGCAGCCAGCCATGGTCAGTAGCAGGTCAAATGCATTTCTCGTGGCCAGACTCACCCATGTGTGAGCACCCCGGAGTATCTGCCTCGCTGCCTCTCCCGACAGCCCCAGCTCACTTGTCCCCTTTGCTTTAATAAAGGCCCCTCTGTGCAGCCCTAGGTGCAACATGCCTGTGCCACACCAGGAGCTCATATGCTGCCAAACCTTTCTGGTTTTTAGACCATGGCTCCCTCATCTTACCTCTGCGCTAACACTGTGTGACACATCATCCCTCCACAATGTTCCCACACTTCCACAGGAAAGCAAACTTTGCAAATCATGTATCGTGTCCCATTAGCCTTCTATTCGGAGGCCAGTCACTCGTATCCTGAGCATGAGGGAGGGAAGAGAGAGGCTGCTGCTTTAGCTGATGGGTTTCCCCTTGCCTTCTTGTCCCTCCACCCCACATAGCCACTGCACAGACAGCAGGAGAGGGCAGGCAGGGAAGGGCAGGAGGTCCACACCCATCTCTCCAATGCAACCTATGAATCCAGTGTTACAAAACTCTGAAAGAGGAGAAGAAACCAGACCTTCCTTCCTATCCAGTGGTAAGCTGACGTGTCTGGACCTAAACAACCAAGGACTGCTTGGGGTGGTCTAAGTAACTTCGGAGCGGAGTCTAAGCCAACAGCTTGCTAAGCAGAGAGGAATTCTTATATGAATCAACTTGGAAATGTTGTCTTGTGGGCAGGACTATTTTTGCTGGAAGGCTCTGGTCAAAACCAGCTCGGACATCAAAACAAACTGATTATGCTATAAATATTAAAGACTTTATAGCTGTTTGTTTGTGAAATAAATTCTTGGAAAGTCCCTTAGCCTTAATGTAGGGAGGAAAAGGTCAGAGAGGAAAGACATAGGAAAAGGGAAATAATTAATTTAGGACATCATTTATTTTGCTCTCATCCAATTCACTTATAGGAACTTATACCAACCTCCTCCCAGAAACCAGCGGTCAAGAAATACACCAGACAATATTAAGACTTCTGCATGTTCAATGGGACATTCAGTGACGTGGGAAAGAGAGTTTCAGCTAAAAGTGTGTTACATCTAAGAAAGCTTTTGGTCATGTTCTGTGGAAACACATTTAACACCATTCCTGCTCTGCACGAATCTACAATACCTGAACTACAGCCCTCACTTTCTACTATCATGTAGATAGTAGACAAAAAAAAACCAAAAAAAACCCCAAAAAAACCAAAAACAAAAAACCAAAAAACCCCCCCAAAAAACAAACAAACAAAAAAATCAAACAAATCACCCAAGATGCAGCCACTTAAGTTTGGCTGATCTTTTACCTGGGTGAAAATCCTTAGTTTCATTATTCACAAAGTTGTTATTCACAAGACAGAAAAAGTGTTTTATCTTGTGTTTTGCTAATGGAGTTTTGTTTGGTTGGGACTCTTTTACAGTTTACAGATGAAAATTTTATGGCTCATTTGTGACTACTTGGCATTATGAACATTTTCACTGGAAATATGGAAGGATTTCATTAGAAACATTGGTACTGAAAACAGCTAATGGGAGATGAAAGAAGAAAACACATTAATAAGTAGCACTGAGAAGCATGCAATTACTTGGGGGAAAAAAAACCCAAACATTAAATACATGGTCAAAACATTAAATATCCATTTAGACTGCGGCATATTTTATGCCTCTCAGCAAATATTGCCCAAACAAAAAAGCTTCTAAGCAAAGGTCACAAAGGTCTGAGGCTCCTCACCTGCAAAGGCACTCCCGGAGCACATCTAAACACGTGGTGGCTGAGCACCATCAGTCAGCACAGCCCAGTGATCCATCAGGATCTTGTCAGGCTTGCTCCACAGGTACATTTCAGCAGTTCCTACTCCGGCTCACTTCCACTGAAAAAGGGCTACACTTACCAAAGAGGGTGTGGGGTGTCAGAAACAACCAACCAACAAACCAAAAAAGCCCAAGCAACTACCCCTCTCAGCTGAAGATGGCACAATAAAATGGACTTCTTATCTTCTGATGCCTTGGCTGCTGTCTGGCATAGAGAACATTCACCCTCACCAAACAGAAACCACAACCATAAACTGACCCAAGGATTCCCCCTATAACTTGTCACTCTCCAGCACTTATTTTATGCTTAATTACTCTGTCTCCATACCCTGTTAATCAATCACATAACTGTCTAACATATCTTTACCCTCTCCCAAAAAAACATATTGGGTAACTCCATAACCACTTAAGGGAGAAAGTCAGTGGCTTACATCATCCTGAATAACTGAGGTGACCACACAGGGAGGTTTAAAAAGAGATGTTTACATCTATTCTATGTCATGCTAAAACAACCACATTTCTCCCACTGGCAGGAACTGAAGGACACCCAAAAGTCTGGGGTTTTTTCCTCCACTGAGTATGTAATCCTAATTTTTTCTTCCACTGGCAAGGTATGTGCAACAGACAACTCCTGCCTGTTTCATATCTAGTATGTATATAAAAAAAATTCCAACTCTAAGTGATGTTGGAGCAGTAATATTGTTTTTAAATTTGACTTTCCACTTTAGGACAAAGTCCAGAATAACCCAAACTAACTAAGCTTTTGGACCACTGCACGAGGCCCTGTGGGAATGACACAATCTTACCAGCAGTTGCTATCACAAAGGAAGACAAAACTGATGGTTAGGGACTTGCATTGTGCAGGCACAAGATAAAGAGAGGTTACTATTTTAAACTGATGCAACAGAAGCACAGGCAGCAGAATTTGGTGAAATTACACACTGACAGCAGCTCTTGACTGCTTTTGTCATGTATCTTACAGCTCAAGTGTGGTGTGTAGAACTATACGTAACTGCTTTGAAAGACTGCCCTTGTTTCATATTCTAGTATCATACAAATGTAATGGTAGAAACAAATGTGCATGCTGCAGTTGTGTGGGGTGTTTTCTTTGCAGAGTCACTGCCACACAGCTGAAGCAGCATTCGACACAACACAGACCCATACATTTAGCTTAGCCTGACTCCTCTTTTTTCATTCTCCAAACTGAGTTTTTTTGGAGTGCTCTTTCTACATTTTAAATGAATCACAGAATATGCTGAGTTAAGTCAGTGGCTTCCTCAAGAGCTCTTGTCCATTATAAAAATCTTACAGCCTGCAAGGAGACAAAAGCATTCCTATGTGATGGCCACAAAGAGCACGTGCTCCATAACCACAGCATGTGCCAAGTAAAGTCCAGGCTACAGAGAAGAAGCCACAGTTAGACAGCAGGACAAAGGTTACTCCAAGGGACACAACGCTTCTTTCCAATTGCCCATGAGCATTTCTATCTCACACTTTGAGATGGTGCACCAGGATGTACGGTGGAAATTGGGGGATGAATATTTTAGTGCAGAAAACACAAGCAGAAGCCAACATTCACACTCCTCCGAGCTGGCATTTCTGAGAATGCATGCGCACGAAAGCCTTTCTGCCCGGATCATGTGTGAGATATTCCAAAAATTAAATTATGAATGCAGGAAAGCTCCTAGGGAAGTAAGACCAGCTCAAACCATTTTTTTTGCAGAATTCATCAAGATCTAAGCTAAAGCCTGATGAGGGGTTTAACTTGGTCTGTTCAGGATGTGATTGCAGGCATAGAGCAGTTTGTGAAGACAACCTGGTGGCAGTGTAATAAAACAGGACGCAAGATTTGGACTAAAGAAACATGTATGCAAGAAGAAAATTCTTTATCCTCTCCAACTATAAAGCTAGTCTTTACCATCTGTTTCCTGGTTTGGTTAAGTTCTGGATTTTCACTCTTTCTCCTTTCTGTTCAATGAGCACCAAGAGCATGGAGCTTGTTGTTTTTAAAACAAGCCCTGCTTATGAGGAAGGAAAAGTTATCGGCTCATTGATTAGCACAAAATTAGTATAATACTCTCAAGTACTGTGATCACTTCTGTTGGTCATCCAGAATTCAAATGCTGCTTAATTTGTCCATAATACTAGAGGAAACACATGGCTTGGAGAATTGCCCTGCACTCTGTCTCTACAAGCCATTAGTGTTCATTTTTATGTCTTATTTCCTCTCATACATTACCATCCAAAATAGGACTTTTTTTTTTGCAATGGTTATGTAAGAGAAACCAAAGGTATTGGCTTTTACATATTCTACAGACTTCAACAGAAGCCTGCTCAATATTTCAGAAGTACACAATCCTCACTATACATATATGCAAGAGTACTAAATATTATTTTCCATTTTTGTGGGGTTTATGATCTTTTCCAATTAATTGCATTGTTTTGCCACCATGACAGTCTATTCGGAGTATTGTGGAGTACGGTACCATGGCAGGACATCTGGAAACATACATGGTACTCATAAGGGAAGTCAGCCTAGATACAGTTTTTGATGAGATAAATACACGTACCTTCAACATCAAGAGATGAGCCAAGTTTTTGCATAATAGCAGAGTTTTTTGCAGGTTAAGCCAGATATCAGCTGTGATTTATTCCTAGATCTGTGGGACTCTTTTTTTTTACCCCTAAACTGTAGAGCACCCTCTATATTCACTATAAACAATAAGAGGTCACGCATGATAGACTCCATTCATTTTTAAAGTACTGAAAACATGACATGTTTGATGTCATAAGCATCATGACATCATGAAGATGAGCAGAATTTCCATTTTAAAAGTCTTCTTTAGATAACACCTTTAGAACAGTTCAGCCTTTTTGAGACTGGACTATACTACACCAGAGAGCCTACAACGTGGCAGTTTCAGCCCTTTTCTTGGAGGCATGGACCAAACTGTTGTAGGGCTCAGCTGCACAGCAGCAATTCATGTCTAGTACAGACTGCCATCTCGGGGAGTGGAGGAGAGTGGCAGAAGACAGACCTATCTGCTTTGATCAGAAAGGTCCAAACCAGCCTCCCCAGTCATTAGTGAGTCACAATCAAACATAATTAATTGCAAAGTGAATGAAACACCCTGTCTCTCTCTGTAGGGCTGTAGCACAACTTCATCAGCTCGTTGCAGCAGAATGGTGATATCTTCACAGACAGAATTACAGTGTGTTTTTAACATCCTGTTATCACCTGTGATTCCTGCCCCAGTCCTAAGTGCAAACTAGCATTTAACTTCCCTCTTGCTCCACCAATCATTAAATACAAATCCTCCTTTTCAGCAAGAGCAAAGGAGTGGAGGCTGTCGGCAATGTATCATCTACAAAAATAGTTAGTCTTATAATTAGAAGGTAATACAAAATCTTATTTTCTTTTCATTTGACTAAGCTGTGCCCAATACTTCAATACAGGAAGGTACAAACTCTGTCTGTTTAAATGTAAAAATATATACAACTATATTTAACATTTAAATAACTTTAAACATAACGGTTTGCATACTAACAATCTTATGTACATTCCTTCTTAAACAATACCTCTTTAATATCCTCCTCTTTTGTTAAGCACATTTTATTTTCCTCCCAAAATACCCAAACCTACTTCAAAATTCTGGAGGGGTAAAAATTAGAGCTATATAGAAAATAGCAAGATGTCTTACAATTGTAGGGTATGATAGCACATATTTTTCATAAAAGCAACATATCATTCAAAAACCGAACCACTGTAAAAGTTCTCACAAGTCCAACAGGACTTTAAAAGGTTACTTTGGTTAACAGCAAGTCATTCTTAAACAATTAAGGAAAAAATATATATTCTTTCACCACCTCTACAGATGCATTTCCTTGGCATGTTGTAGCAATCCATATACCTTTACAGCTGAGCACTGCAGTTGTTCAGTACTCCTTATTTGTGCTGTGATTTCAATAAAATAGATTATATATATAAGGTTGGATTGGTTTATAATTAAATTAGTCCAACTTCCTAAAATCTCTGAATAAGAGAACTCTCTTCCTAAGACTTCATAGGAACTCTGGATATCAGAGAAAGAATGGTAACACTACTACTTCTTCCTCACAAGGTTGATCTCACGCAGTACTTGAAACAGCACCACCAAGTTGCACAAAACTGCTGTTTCCCTGCTTATTTTCCCAGGCAGGAGTGACAACTTCTGTGACCTCTGCATACTCTGACACCCTGCCAGTTGCACCAGCCTCTGAGCATTCAGACAACTAAAGTGCCACTGGACTTCACAGTAATGCAATGCTTTCCTCTGAGTTATTACGCATTTTCCAGGCCATGTGTGGCCTCTACCTCACTGAAATTTTACTCGTTTCCATGGGAATAAATGCCTTCAGATTTTGGCCAGGAAGAGGAACTTGATCTTAATCTTTCTTTCCTCCTTGCACTATGAAACCCTCCGATCCACCAAAAATGACAAAGAAAAAGGCAAAAGTGTAAGATTCTCCAGGAAAAGAATACTGCATTAGTCACTGTGTGTCAGTTAAGCTGCGAAGTAGAGGAGTCTGACCAACGAGCAAAGGCACTTGGTGACAGCGCTGGGGACAAGTCACTGAGTCAACAGTTTCAGTCTCGTGAACCAATTGACCAGCAGCGAGGGCTCTGCCGAGGAGGATTTTGTGGATGATGTAACCGATGATTTTTTAGCACCTTCCTCTTGAAAAGGAATTGTTGCACTGTTGTGGAGGTCTGTGTTCATAAAACACCTGCTGCCTCGAATATAATCCGTTCCCCTCACTAACTGCTTGTCAGACACTGGCCTGGAGAGCGGGTGCTGCGTGGGGGGGCTTTCCTCAATGATTGGGGGTATCCTTTCATTGCTGAAGTACCTGCAGAGGACATCTTCACCTGCACAAACAGGAGGAGGAAAACCAATTACTGATGACTTCAAAGACCTTTATTAACATTTTCTGTTTTTATAAAAGTATTCTGGTTACACTTCAAATACCTAGATCTGGGGTTTTGTTCATAAAACACCTGGACATAAGCAGCTATCAATCAATTCACAGCTTTTTTCATCTTTAATGTTTTTTAAGTAACACAAAGAATGAAATAAACCCATACACACAGGATTTGACTGTTACATTCCAGATTCACACACACCAAAAATGATGATACAGACCACCTTCATGAGAATCATTGTCATAGGTGAGATGTAATAAACCTTCTTCTAATGTGTTATTCAGAATGCTGGAGAGACTAGAGTTGAAACCATAAACCATAAAAATCCATAAATCAATATAATTAATTAATAACTTAAAAGCTACTAATATTACTCTGGACAAGAGAAATTAATTTTGCAGGTGAAGATGTAAGCACTTCCCTCCTGGTTTTGACCAGTGATTCGTGATGCTTTCTCTGTTTTTACTCTTCCCTAGATACCTGCCCAAGGCAGCTGCTGCTAAAGAAATCCTACTGGGCTAGGCAGGCCTTTGGTTCTGATCCAACACAGCTTAAATACAAGCCTGCAGCACTTAGCACTTAACTTCAAGCATTAAAAAAAGACAACACAAAACCAAAGGTAAAACCAAACAAAAAACCATACACACAAAAACCAGCCCTGCCACCTGGTGATCGCTCTGTTAGTATCCCTCCAGGTTGATGCTTCTCGTTATCAACTTCTACTTTTACATGAAAATAATAGAATCCAGCTTTGATTTTACCTAGAATTAGACATTAGCTTTCATAACTGATTCCAAGAATAAATTAATCATCCGTATTTCCCACTCTAAGAGGACTCAAATAGTCTTTCAGATGCAAAAGAGGGTGGGAAGAGGAAGAGGAAAAAAAGCCATCCAACCCAATACAAAATGTTATTAGTTTTTGTCTCTATCCCATTCAGTGATACCTGCAGGATATGCTCCTTTCTAACAACAGTAGCAGTAAAAAGCAGCTCCTAAAAGGCCTTACATTTTACATTTTGTGAACAAGCTTGCTTCTTTAACAGCCTCCACAGTGAGCTAAACAAAGACTTAGAAAAAAAGTAATTTCACAATCAATATTAAATGCAGTAGAAAGGGAAAGGGCTGTGTGCAAGAGCAAAATTGTAAACCTGTGCTATAAGGTCACAAGTACAGATCTGTCCTAGTCAATCTAGCTAACTTTTAATGCTCACTACAAGTCTAAGGCATAAGATTTGAGTCCCATCACTGAATAGCCTCAGAAATTCCCCAGTTACCATCTGGCATTCCTGCTAAACCCAACAATGGTCAGCTTGCATCAGTTCAGCAAAATGCAAACCATAATCCTCCATTCCTAATTTAAACACTTTCATGTAGTTCACCCCAAGGAAATTTTGTAGAGGAAGAGAATGAGGGATAAAACCTAAAACCTTGCCTTTTCTCCCTGATCCTCGTGGCCTAGAGGAGGGTTCTGCAGCTGCTATCCAACTTCCATCAGCAGGCATTGACAAAGGACGAGGTTTTCCTAGAGACAACATAGGTTATGAGGAGTTACATGAAGTTGAGGAAACCAATTTTTAAGTTTTTGCTTTTCCCAGTTAAACAAAGGGAGAGAGAAGCAATAAGGAGTTCAAATTGCAGAAAAAAAGAATATTGAAGATACTTCCACAGGTGATATATAAGAAATCAGTGTGCTGAGATTAAACAGCCGCCCTCTTGCTCATTTAGAGGAGTGGACAAAATGTTATAATCAAAACACATGTGGAAATTGCTTTCTGTAGCAGCAGACCCCAGCTGAATGATCTTCATTACAGAAAAAACAGCGTTTAAGAGAAATTATTTCAGATGTAGAATTTCACATTCACAATTTGTACAAATGGCCTTAATCAAGTCTCAATCAAGTCTGACAAGCAGTTTTCTAAGACAAATCACTTCAGACTGATCAAAACCCTTATCACAACAGTGATAACAAGAAAGGAATGAACTCACCATAGGACTGTGTTTTCTCTCTCATCTTGGCTGGTAGGACATTTACTTCCATGGGATACCCAGGCAGCTGATCTGAATCAGCAATAGTAAACCTTCGCCTTCGGCTCTCCTGATCCAGAAAAGAATTGGGAGACTCGGCGCCCTTGGACCCAGGTAATGGCTGACTGCGTTTGCTGCCTCCTCCATACACAAAGCTCCCCTTTTCATCTCTGAAAGGACATGTCACTGCAGTTAGTGGCTTGAAAGACTTTAAAGCTACAGACATGAGTAGGTTTGAAAGATGCTTCTAGCAGCAAGGCACGCTCGTGACAACTGGCATTGTGCTGCAAACAAGCTGGGAGAAACCCCCAAGAAAGTCAGGTGATAGAAGACTTCATTATGATTAAGAAGGAGAAAAGAAAGCGACCCCCCTCATGCTAATTCACTCTTAACAAGCCAGTAACTTAACACAGAGGAATTTCAGAGGCTCCACTCCTGCAAAAGATTTTGATAAATGAGACCTTTCTGGGCCGAGGGCATCAAAGCCCCTGATTCACTGCCTGCTTAGTACATAGCTGTGACTCAGGAGTGCTACACAAATTTATCCATCTCTGTATGTGTAATGGTAACACCCATTACCTCCATCTGAGGGTCTCTAACTTTCAGTCATTGTAGGAGTCCAATACCTGTCACTGAATATTTACCACCTTCTCTCTCCCTCCTAACAGATTCATAGGAGGGAAGTGTGTATGTGTGTATATATATACACATATATGATTTTAATTAAATTCTGCAAGTACTTTTGGAAGAGAAGCTACCCTTCGAGTTAAGATTTGCCTGGAGGTTTTTTCCCCTTCCTACATGTTACAATCTTATTGCTTGAAGCAACCATTAGCCAAGTCAGGCATAAAAACACATAGCTGACTGTCTAAGCACACATATAGCCCAGTATTCATAGCAGTCCCTGGATGGCACATCCCAGTTGTCCAGCTCTCCAGCAAGAACAATGCTACAGCTCAGTGAATAGGAAGGAGCTATTTATGGAGATGCAAAGACCAAAGATTGCACTCAAGTGTTACACCAGAAATGTATGTATGTGGAGAGCTCTCCTACACCACCACCATGTGGAGACTGTGCCATGGGGAGGGAAACCCCAACACTGCTCTCTGACTCCCAATGTGGAGCAGAGGAGATCTGTGCCAGGAAGGGAAGAGAACAGCATGATGAGGGGGGGAAAAAAGCACCCATCACACAAATGTACCACAATTTCAAGAGAAAAGCAAAACATGTAGAGGTCAAAATAAATAGCCAAAGAGAAGGCAAAAGAATTGTCCTTTCTCCTCCTTCTGCCTGCCATAGCTTCTCACATTTGTTTTATTTAAAAGTCAAAGTCAAGATGCCTTTCCCTTTCTAGACGTCATCCAGGACAAGTTCTACAGCTCGTATTGTGATTTCCATCCTTTTCAACAGGGATTCGTGTCTAAAGGCATTTGAAGCTCTATATAATTTAGTGTCTCTTTAGGAAAGATAAACAAATTGAGCACATGGGCATAATTCACCAATGTGCATGATATTTAATGATTTGAAGAAATGACTAAGGCATTCATCTGCTAAATCTATATGCTTATTATAATGCCAAAAGATTTTAAAATTTGACATTTTTTTAATAAGAACTGAGTATGTGTAACCACAAAAGCAAGGCAAGAGCAGGTCAAGGTAGGTCCAACTTCAGTAAAGAGACCCTACCTAAGCAAGGCCCCCTCTCCCAGTCCTGCCCCAAAAAGTGCAGTAATACCATCTCTGTCTCTGTATCAGCTCAGACATGACAGGAGGCAAGTGTCCTCCCACAAGACCTGGAGCAAAAGGTCACAGTTTCTGTGCTGGGCTACCTACACGTACCCTAAAATGTCAGGGAAGGCCAGGAACCATGCCTGCCTGAAAACTTTTTTTTCCATCACATTCCCAGAGCAGCGGGCAGGGTTCTGGTATGAGTCAACATGGACTTGAGAAGAAACAACAGTCAGTTTCAGCAAATACACCACTCCCCCTCCCGCTGTGTATACAGGTCTGCTTTTTTATAGCTTACACCACAGGATAAAAAAATAAAAGTTGATGTATTGCCTCTCCCTTCCCTTCAGTGGGAACATATTTGTCTTAAACAACTTGCAAGTTTAAAAATTTAACGTGATAGGCTTCATTTAATGTGACATTCTTTTCTATCCTAACTCCCACAACAGTCACTCAAGTTGCTAAAAAAGAAAAAATCCAACAGTGAAAAATGTTAGGGCCAAAAATTACTTCTTGCTGTGTGCAGTTGGATTTAAACAGTGTCAGAAGCTAACTCCACAACAAAACCAGAGATGACATTGGTGTCACGTTCTGGGAACAACGCCGCTCTCTGCGGCACGCAAAAATCTTCCAGTAATAAAATCTGTTACAATCCTGGTAGCATACACATTTAAGCACAAGTGTAAGCAATCCAACTCATTTAGGCAGCTAGAAGAAAGTTTGAGATTTGCAGCTTCCTCAAGCTAATCTGCACAGAGCTCTAACAGCAAGCCAGCTCAGAAACAAGCACGGTGGAGGAGGTTTCCATTCAGTGGTGCACGTTTGCTTGCATACCGAGGAGAATATGGAACAGCTGGTGGAGGGGGTATGTACAGATCCAAAATGGCCGGCTTCTCCTTCTTCAGTGAGGTATCCACAGTGCTTTCTGGTGACTGAGTTGAAGCTGGTGGAGGACTGGTCTGAAATGTTAAACAGCTATCAAACATCTGAACATTCATTTATCATTCACACAAAAAAAAAATTAATAATCAATAGCAGCATTTTCACCCCCTAGTGAACTACTATCTCTGTGATATACAAACACTTTAAAAACTCTTAGAATCCACATTTTCCTCCACCCCCAGTCTTGGCTAGCTTTACAGGCCCTCCCACAGAAGTTCTATCATGGGTAATGCATTGCTCAAGAATACTTTGCTCTTTCCAGTTCTATTTTTCCTGTAAATTCCACAGACATAAAAAGCAACTCAGACAAAACCCCCTGTTCTATTTTTAGATGCATTAAAAGAACGCAATTTGTTAAATACAGATATGATTAGCAAGCCTTGTGAAGCTGGCATATGCTACCTTTATTCCATACGCTCCAGTGCGTGGGGCACAGACAGAAATATAGTAAAGTTCACCATAGATTGGATCAATGGATATAACTAGGGCCAGGGAAGCAAATTAAAAATAAATCTGGCATTGCTCATCTTTGCAGCTCACTTCTATATATTCTCAGCATCTTTCCAGGCTCCTGTCCACCTATAGGAGAGAAAAGGTTTCAAAGACCTTTCTTCTCCTATCACTCCCTCCCCCAAGGAAACACTCACTGCTGGGCATAGCCTACAAGCCAGCCCACCTCAGCTCTTCACACTGGTGGTACATGCCAGGCATGGTGCCACAAAAACAGGACACACGCATTGCTGAAAGGAAGGATGAACAAGTACACGTCTTCTACTAATTTTGAGAGAAATCTGCCTTCATGGAGACTTGTGATAGCCACCAGCATTTCACAGGTTTAAATTATCCCCAGAGCTGTAGGGAGACCTATATCAGAACAAGAGGAGGAGGGGGAACTCTCCCTGGTTTAATTAATTTCAGATAATTAATTTAAATTCAGTTAGGTTGTTTGCTCCTGCAAGCATTAAGCCCTAAGTTTCCTAATACAATACACCAATACAATACACCATTCCTCAACATGGTTATTTAAGAATTACTAACATCACTTTGTCTGTCTGCTCAGTACCCAATCTGTGAATTGCCCAACAACCAAATCTTATTTAAACAAGTAGTTTAAATAATTTTTTGAAAAAAACCACTCTTTCTCCCTCTTCACTAGACTAAAAAGAGCACAAATACATGGAATAATCTTAGGTTATTTCAGCAAAAACATATTACTGTGATAAATAGAGAAAGTATTCATTTATTGTTCCATGCTGATGAATTCCATACATATCAGCAGTTTTGCCTCAGATAAGTTCTCCCAGTGGCACACAGACTGATTAAAATATTCAGCACATCTAGTCCCTTTGTGTACCAACAGGGCATTACCTGGTTGCAAGGAAAAAAAAGAAAAAGAATAAGAGAAGAACATTTTTGCTTTTATCTAGGAACCATAGGAGGACAGCCATTTCACCTAACCTGCCTTGATGTATACTCAAACCTGAGTACTTTGGGGTATTTCTGGGATTTCTTATTTTTCTAGCTCCAACCAATGCATTCCCATCCTGAGATCAGAGTGGAGCTGGCAGGCTCTCACCTGCACCAAGGGTGGTTTCCAGCGCAGGTTCTTCAGTGGAGCAGGAGTGAAATGGAAAGAGCCAGTGGGACGTTTCTTAAGCAGCAGCCTAACTCCAGCAGGATTCTCTCGCAACTTTGCCACCAGATTTTTTAGTTGCCATCCAACCTGGAAGAGAATAAAGACATCTTTTATTTAGCATTTCTTTTCTAAAAGCAAGCAAACAAGAAAAACCCAAATCCCTCAAGTCAGACTGTTTTGACATGAACCTAGAAGAGATAACGGATCCAAAAAAGCCATCTTAAGAATTAAAAAAAATTGGAAAGCTCTTTTTTTGCTCTTTTTTTTCCTTCATTTTCTTTCCAAGTTCTCTACTTAAGCTGTAAACGAAATACCTATAGCTGTAAAACTAGATATCAAGCAGTGCTCTTTATATATAGCAGTTCCAGTCCTAGAAGGACGCATGGATATGCTCAAATTGACTAACACAGGGATTCACAGTGAACTACTTTTGTCATGTTTCTTTCTCACATTGAAAGACATTGCCTCATGTGCCAAGCAAAAATGCAATCATTACATCCAGGTTCCCAGATGTAAATGATTGGACAATCATTTGCAAATCATTGGAGGGGCTTTTTAAAGCTCTTTATCTGCATTTCAGTGGATTGTAACGAGGCAGTTTAAAACAGGTCTTAAATGCAACATGAACTACTTTAATATGATGCATAAAGCATTTAAACATGAAATACTGTATACTTATTTTATCAAAATATTGCAAAGAATAAAATTTTTCTTGAAAATAAAAAGTTAAAAAGCCTCAGACATTTCACCAGGGAAACACCAGAACTGCCTCCTGACCCCATCCTTTCAGCCCCTGCGGCGCAGAGCAAGCATAAGGGAAGGTCTGTAATGCTGTGAGCTCCTCACCACAGTTTGCCGATTAACCTGGATCACTTCATCACCAGCGTGAATCTTCTGGGAGCGATCAGCAGGGGACTACAAAGAGGAAAACAAGAGTCACATGCTGCAGCAGGAGTCCCTCCCTCCCTCCCTCAACAACCCCCACCAATCTAAGTCAAATGCTCTTCACTATACATAATTTTCATCATCAGCAATGCTCTTCACTATACATAATTTTCACATCTGCTGATGACTTGAAAAATGTAAATGAATTAATCGAATCATTTATTTTTATCCTGAGGGAACTAAAGGGGAAGAGAGAAGGCATAGCCTCCATCTGTTACAGGCCAAATTGTACTTAAGTCATGGGACAGTCTTCACTCTCCTTTTCCCTCCAGTTTGTACTATAGTTTTAGACAGTAATGGAAGAGGGCTGATGAGGATTTCTGCCCTAACACAACAACAATCTTAAACAATTTTTAAATAAATGTGTATTTATTTTAAAAAAATACATTAAGACTTTGAATGTACAGAACAAAGATCCTTTGCACTTTCCCTTTTTGTTTCCTAACGTAAATAAAAGCTTTTGACTTTAATGTGAAACTGCCTGCCTGAATCACTGAAGTCAGCAGATAAAAATACTTGCATAGACAGGTATTTTTCAAATACCTATCTAATAATAATACACTTCAAAATACAATTTTCTTGGAACAAAACCTAAGCCCTGAGGAGCCGTTAGCAAGAAACAGATAAATATGTCAATATTTAGATTCATCAACAGCTGGTGCAATGCACCAGCCTCTGCTGCAGTTATTAAAAACACTCTCACTGCTACAACACACCAGCTCGTACCAACCTTGATAACACCCAAAGCACACAGACATGCTACCTTGATACATGCTGCACCCTGGTCACAGAACAGCACCTCCTTCTATTCCCTCCACCCCATGAGTAACCACCAGGCAGCAGGCCAGCTCTTCCTAGTGACTCCAGAACTAAGCACTGGGATTAAGGACTGCCTTCTCCACCTCATCACACCTTTGTACTTCAAGTAACTTTGTTATGAGAAAGAACCATAAGAATAAACAGTGCAACAAAGGAAGAAAACATGGGGAATTTGTGGGAGGCTTCAGCTATCATGAGTAACCCCATTTCTTCATTGTCTTACTTCCTCTGAGAGGAAATGCCTCTGCGGAAAGCTGCATCTATAGGAGTCAACCAAGATCATGAAAAAATGCTGGGCCAGAGTCAAGTTTATGAAAAACAAAGCTCATTTCAAGCTGTCCTTTGGGTGACCAACAGCTCATTTGAGGGAGGGTGGGGGACCCTTGCACAGAGAACTCCTCCAGCAAGTGACAGGTCACAGCACTGGGATCACATCGTGAGAACAGAGGAAAGAGCAAAGTTTAGCTCTAGGTGAACATGACATGCAAAGTCACATGTAGGATGGCATAACTCAGGGATACTCTTGGCTAACTCATATCAAATGGACTGTCAATTCAGGGGTGCAATTCCATTGTATTCCCATACACCAGCTCCTGGGGATAGCTACTAAAATACCATCCCAAATCTAGCAAGAAAATTGAGCTAAGATCCAGCCTGGATCATCCAAATTATACCATACCACCATAAAGTCATCAGCTGTTCACAGATCTCTCAGTCACTCGTCAAGTTCTGTTGCTCCAAAGGAAGGAGCTTCCCCAAAGGAAGAACCAGTAATGATAACAAAAAGCAGACACTTAGGTCAACACTCAAAACTACAGAAGGAATACCGACCCAAAATAAGACCTACATGCAAAATCAGCTTGCCAGCAGTCAACATTACATTCTTTTGCATTTATCAGATGTTAAAATTGCTGCAAAAGTCGTGCAAAAGACATGCAAAAGATGTGGTCTCTGTGGCAGAAACTATACAGAGTTATGCCAGGACAATAGTATCAAAGCTATAGAAGCTTTCACTCTGCACTCTGAACTGCAAGCACAGATTTCCACCCTCTCCTGCCTGGTCCCTCGACCTGGCAGGGGAACAATTAGAACCACTGGTTCTTTCCTAAAACAAAACAAAACAAAAAACATTGCTGCAAAAGACAAGTTTCTCTGCTCTTTTTTCTTGTAGTCACTGCTCCTGGACAGTAGTAGCCTGTTTGAAAACACCATAGCATCACCTGCCAGCCTCAGCTGCTGGCTAGAGGTCCATTCCTTCAAGGGCTGCCCAGAAGCCTTCAATAAACTCTCAGCTGCAAAGGACTCAGTGTACAAATAAAACAAGGAACCATCTGCACTAAAAACTAGTTGCCTCTCTTGCCAACTATTTCCTTGCAGCTTACCACTCTTAAAGTCTTATTTGTTCATAGTCTTTTTACTCTGCAAGGTAATTTTGTCACAGGACAGCTCATTGATTTCATTACTCATTACTGAATTTAGCACACTACCACCTAAATACTCACATTAGGGGAGATTGCCTTTGCCCGTGGAGAGCAAATACATCCAAGACTTTGTTAAGCAAGATACCATAAGAGCTCAGAACAGCAGATACAGTAACTTATTAAAGCAATTACTTTAATGCCAAGCAGTTGAACTAATTTGTGTACTTGCAGAAACTGGTTTAATGGAACTAACAGTGAAACACGCAGGCACAAAATATTTACAAACTGTGGATAAATAAACAACGGATCACACAGTGTTTAAGCAGTAATGCCATGCAAGTCATGTCTAAAACAACAAAAAGTAGTAAGTTGAACTAACTCAATCAAAGCTGCTGTCTGAGATAATCTACATTTGCTTCACTTACGTTTTCTGTAGTTCCAGTAATTACATGCAATCCATCATAAGTTGATTTGATGTACATTCCCTAAATATAAGGAAAAAATGAAAAGCAAGTTTAAAGGCAAAACAAACCACATAACTTATCTGATTAAAACACTGTTGGCAACAGACTCAAAACATTATTAAACCCAGTTAACAATTTGTATATTCTCCCTAAAAAAGTGTGTGGTCTAATATTACAACACTCTAAACTTCTTCACAGATCACTTTTAGTGTAATTTATTATAATATTTATAATGACTTAAAGCACCTAGTGTATGGAATGAGACGTAGAAACACTCTCTGGATGGTAATACTAAACACTGCTAGTTTTGCTGCCTTCGGCCTTGAGCAGAACTTTATTTCCTTACTACCCAGCCTGCTCTAGAGAATCACAGGTTTTACTAGGTGGCTACCAGTTCTCTCCAAATAGAGCAGACTCACACACGTGGGCTACAAGTATTGCTGACATGTTTTTACAGCTTCTCTTGGTAAGTCAATACACAGACAGCCTCATAACCACAATGCTTACATAAGCACTAAAAGTTCCAGCAGGGTATTTGTGACTCTGTATGCTAATGCTGAGTGTGAACACAAGGACAAACTTGATGAAGTGGGTGTTGACTATAAGAGCACCAAATTAAAAATCACAAACAGGCTATTAACTAATAATTACACAGATTTCCCACAAGAGGTAACCAGCACATTGATTTCATCATTTATGAACAAATACGTAACTACTTTTCCTTTCTATATCTGTTGTTAGAAACACTCACACTGAGATGTACAGAACTGGATGTTACTCAGGAGCTATAAGCAGCTTAGCTGCCTGAAGTTACCACACTTACTTTAAAGTAGATGGAAAAATAAATTACCTTTTTGACCCTTCCTCTCCAGTCAGTTCTCTGCCTGTTTTCCCGTCAGTATCCAACTGGGTGCACCCACCTCCTTGTTTCTTACTTAGGCCAAGCTAGACTGACTCTGCTTCGATGTATTGTGCATTAACCAAGAGGTTCCCATAATCTCAAGAATGCATAACTGATTCAGACAAATCCACTGGTCTAGGTAAAACTATATAGCACAGTAAGACTGGGCAGCTTCCTCTAAAAATTTCATTTCTCCTGCCTTCAGGGCTAGGAGTGAATACAAATGCACGTAACAATTTAAATTCCCTCCAACTCATTCTAACACATCTGTTCCCTAGACAGAAAATCCACCAAGATTTCAAATTAAGATTCTCATAACCAGCACTCAGCTAATCAGAATCCATTGAACAAACACGAGTCAGAGACGTGGCCACCAAACAGCTAAAAAATGCTCATTTTCCTGCTAACAGCAAACCTCCAAAATTCATCTCAATCTTGCTATAAACACACATAATAAAGAATCTTTCAAAACACAAACATAATTTCTCATTGTCTTCTCCCTATCCCAGCCCCTCTAGGAAAAAAGCAGTTATGGTAACCTGAAAAAATAAAACTACTAGCTTCACAAGCATTTGTAAATTCTCCAATATCCTGGTTAACACACAAATCTTCAACAATTTAGAATAAGAAATTGTATTTGGGACCAAGCCTATTAATGCACATACCTGTCCCTGGCAGCCACTCCAGCACACCACACGACAACTGACCTTTAGGATTCCTTCTCGTGCCTCTTTCTTTTCCCCACAGGTTACTATTGGTTTTGAAATACCTTATTATAAATACACACTTGCATTGGCTCACAGGGCTACCTAATAAATACTGGGAACATCAGGACACTCCAGAATTGCTTCTTACCAGGCCTTCCCCAGGTTTAATATTGGTTAAATGGACCTCCTCCAGACACGCACACTGGCTCATCAGTGGGTCTGTAGTTGATCGGATGGCTTTATCACAAATGCCATTTAAAGTCTTGGCCTGCAATGAGAACATAGAAAAACAGTTAGGAACAGTTTGGAAAATTCTCTCCTGGCTACTTCCTCTTTCAGTTTTCAAAAGATGTAAAGGAAATGAGTTCTAAAATCACTGAAATAGAAGATTCATTTGTACAGATCTATTCTACAGCATGTTTACATCCTTACTGTAACACAGAAACAACCTGTTTCCATTAGTGCCACCTTACCATCACTAACAGATGCTGACACAGCCTCTGTCTGAAAAAATAAACACACAAAATATAACAAAAAATTTGGTTTGGTGTTAGTTTGCTTCAACCAAAATAGAACTCATTAAAATATTTGAAACATTTTGATGATTCCTTGAGGGAACAATTGACAGTTTTTCATGTTGTTATGTATTTCTGCTATAAGAATACAGCTGGCCAGTAGTCACAAAAAGTGATGTGCTGGCCATTGACATATCTGCACAAAACCTTAGAGTACAAGGTAGGACCATCCAGCACTTACGTGCTTCTGCAGTACTTCTCTCCACTGTGCCTCTGAACTGACCTCTTCTGGAATGCTTACACAGGCAAGGTTCATATTTCCTTTTGACCAAAACACAACTGATCCTAAGCAAACATTATAATTAAGGCTAATTCTGACCTTGGCATGTGTGTCAGTAAAGTTGGAGGCAAAATGGCTTTGTCTTGTAGAACATGTAACTATCAAAATGTCTAATTAAACATGAAGAAAAGAAGAAAAAAAAAAGTCAAAAAACCTGTGCCCTCTCTACACTCACAAATTTCATTATGTCCTACTGTGTTTTCTGTCTTGACATCAACTGAAGCAAGGCTGACACTCAAAGTAGGTTACAAAATCTTAAAGGAGAGGGGAGAGAGAAGATTACTACACAGTACAGTAGTTAGGTATAAATAGTTTGGGAACCTGCAAGGTAAGTCACCTTTCACAAGGGGCTTGAATCCTTCAGCCAAAGTAGACACACATAATTACAGAATGGGGGAGAGGAAGATATTGGTTTGGATTACAATGGTCCCTGGAAACAATAGCTCCAACGTTTTCTGTTTTGTTTTACGTCAGATTTATAGAGCAGCAATAAAGTAAATCAAAACAATGTTTAAGTGTGAATGCAAGGAACTGCTCAAACAAGGGCATTCCAAACAACAATACCTACTTCCAGTGTGGGTGTGCACAAATGGAAGAAGAAAGATGCAGAAAGCTCCCTTTTGCATGCTCTCGTTATTTATGAACAAAATTATTTTTAGTTATTGTGCTACTAAATTCCTAAGCATCTATGAGCTACCGGAAGGCCTTATCAAAGAGCACAGCCTGGTTCATGTCAAAAGCAGGAAGAGATGATTAACTGTTACAAAATATAAAAAGCATTCCATTACACTCTGCATTTGGTCACAAGGCTGCTTCAAACAACCCTAGAAACTCAAGTACAGAGCCAGAGCTTCATTTCTGTGGCAGGGCAGTTCTTTCACATGAAGAAGCATAATAAGGATTATTAAGGCATTAAATGCACTTCACAGGCATAATTGGTTTATTTAGCCGGTGATCATTTTACAGGACTAGTCCTCCCTTGAAAATTTGAGGTTAAATTCTCTTGGAAATATAGCTGTGTAATGAAACTTTAAGGAATACTTGACTACATGCTATCACTACACACTATCCATCTGTTGAAATTTCAATGATTTTCTCTACAGGAAAGAATACTGACAAAACAAGTCATAGTAATGTTTACTTCCATGATATGCTTGTGCATTTGGGACTGAAAAGCTGTTGTCAATACAGTCAGCACAGAAGCAACCAAAATGAATGTGAATGCAGACAGCTGAGTTTCAACAGAAACATAAACTTACCACAGTCTGGACTTTATCTTCCATGTCAGCCACAGTGCAATCCTAAAAATAAAACAAGAACAAAATCCCTACATTAACCAATAAACATGGAAACAAATAATCTCTGAAAACTCTGCAAAACTTCCATTTTAACCTCAAATAGAAATAGAGTTATTCATGCTGCAGGGATTAGTCAGATTAGTTTCACCCAGTAGGACTCAAAAGGACTGTTAACCAACTATTTTCTGGCTCTGGTAGAAAGCAATAATAAACCTTAAACACTAAGAGAATGTGGGATTCAATTACAGCAGCTGACTTTTCCAGAAAAGCAGAACCTTGCACAATTAAATCAGATTCTCAGAAGGCCAGGCAGATGTGCTTGCCTTATACTGATAAACCCCAACTCAGGTACTCTACTGTCCCAGGCATCAAAATGGATCTAAAGCATACTGATTTTCTAAGAAATATGCTATCAACGATATTCCTGAAGGGCAGAGGACTGCACACAAGGCATTATTTACATAGTCCAGGTATGAACGTCTTTGAACTGAAACAAGTTCATGTAAAAATCTACAGAAGTCATCACTGTTTTCTGCAAGAAGTGCTGAACTGGAGAATGATATTATTCTCAGACTAAAAAGTTAAAACAGCATGTAAATAATAAAACAAGATTTACAATTTTGACAAGGAGAAAACCCCCAAGCATTTTAATATGTTTAAGAAGGAGTTATGTTGGAGAAGTTTGTGGAGGACTTTACCCTGCTTTTCTCTGCTAAATACATCTGCACAAATCAATAGCAAATGCCATCTACCATCACACAGCCAAAATGCTCAATATTGCCAAGTCCTTCTGCTTCCACTCATTTCTGTTATTATTTCAGCCCTAAAGTTTGACATGGAACTTTAAGTGAAGTAAATTCCTGTCCTTGAATCGATATAGCTATCATCAAAGGTAACTAGAATCTTCTTGCATTCCTGCCTTGCTTTACTATGATATGCTTTTATGCACCATTTATGATTATGCAGAGCAGCACTGGTTCCACGAGAGCCACTCTGGCCTCTTCTTCACCATTAGAACTGACCACCTGTTTCTGTAGTCTATACCTTAATAAGAAATACCCCTGAAGTCTAAAAACACCCCTAAGGGTTTTTCATCTGTCTCTCTTTTCCACATCAGTGGACTCCTTCAGACTATTCTAGCATAAGTGCCCCCCTCCCTGTTTTGTCCAACAGGACAAAACCGTGTTGGTTGGTTCTTCCCCCATTAATGCTTTCCTCATATGCACCAACCCCATCTTTTACTATAGCTCATATCAAATTGGCAGAGAAGTAGTCTGACATTTTTAAAAGGCCGGGGTTGTATTCACAACTTCCATTCCCCTGCCATCAAAGGCTGATCTAACAGAAAGATTAGACACCATTTTTAACAGTTTTATTAATACATTCAGCAATCTCCCATCTCAATTCCTGTAGCACTCTTGGGTGAACACCATCTGCTGCTAGAAACATGAACTGTTCCACTGCACAATCTGCACATCTGGAGCTGTAAATCACTGAGTTTGTGCAATTGCACACGGAGTGCTCCAGCAAGAAGGACATTGGCAGCAGGCATGTGCATCTTGGGGTACCCATCCTTTCACAATGACACAACTGGCATAATTGGGTGGCATCACAGCTTGACAACTCTGTTTCTGTCCTTTGATATCATCCCTTCAGCATGGGGAGGGAATCCCATGTCACAGGGTGTGGTCCTCCAGAGTTCAAACATTATATGGGCACAGAATAATGGTTATGAGCAAGTTTGGCAGTCACTGAAGTGTGCACACAGTGCTTCACAGCCACAGCAGTGCCACACTCTCAGAACAGGCTCAAAAACAGGTAGCATTTTTTAGAGACCAAAATTATGTCAACCGCCAAGATTGCCACGGCTGCTACATATCCTTTTAGCTATTATCTGTACAAGCACTCATCATAGAGCTGGTAAATGAAGGTTTTGAAAAATATTCTAGTATTGCAATAGTGGCAGAAACAGTCTGGCTAGTGGGATCCGTATCATAAAGGTGGCAGCCCATTCCATTACATGCAGCATTTCCCATTTGATGGCTAAAACCTCCTGCATGGGACAAGATCTATGGAGTCTGCAAACATAGGTATAAAAACCAATGGAGCCATATTTTTCTTTGCTGTTAGCACAGATAACTGTTTTTCAACATGCTCCTTAGAATGTGAAAATCTTCAAATGCAGATCAACTATTTCAAAGACTAACCCTCTTTCCAGTAAAGCTCAAGAAAATAAGAGTAGCCTTTAAGCTGCAGTCACTTAAGATACAGCCAGCAATACCAAAATTGGTAATTAAATTGAAGGGCAGGGGGAACAACAAAAAACCCCACAACTCAGAAACACAGACAACTGAAACTGACCTTCCTGGACGTTCAAAGTTAAAAGTAAGATCTCATTCCCAGAACTGCCTTTCATTAGCACGCAGCGCAAAGCAAGCACATTACTTCCCCAACACCCCTTTCCTTCCCTTTTGGAAAGCAGAGAGGAAAAGAAATCAGCTGACCTTTTGAACAGTAGTAGTGAGGTCCAAGCAGAGCTGAATGATTCTGTTCTTCATTGATGAAAAGTCAGCAATACCTGTAAATGGGGTCCTACAACAAGAGAAAATTCCCCTTAGATTGGAGAGACCAGCCTTCTCTCATCCTACCTTACTCTCATATGCTCTTCCTCACTGGTAAGTGTCACTGTAACTGTGACATTTACACAGGTGTGAGGATCGTTTCACAAAGTAAATATTTCTGACTGCATAGTCCTGCTCAACTCCTGCACCAAAACTGGGAATTTTCTAGCCCTGTCCTTTCGTTTACCAGTGAGTAGACCTCCAATTTTGTGACTGGACAAGGAAAAAACTTATTCTCTAAAAGAAGAAAGATAGATTTTCACATTTTACACACAGAAGTGCAGTGAGACTTGGAGAAGAATCATTACAGGTAGGGTTGTTTTAGAGCCTGTAGAATTCTACCTCTGACCTTTCAGACAGCTGCAAAACCTAGAAGATGGGTTGAGAAATAACCATAGCAGATTTGGAAGTGGACAAGCCAGCAATTTTGATGACTGTGAGCTACAGAAAAAAATTTAGACTGAGCTGCCAGCAACAGAGCAACAGGAGAGGACCAGGTAAGAGGCACAAACTATTAACACCACTGCCTGGACACACATCAGCTCCTTGCTTGAGGGCAGGATAAAGGATAAAAGTGCTCCTTGCTGCTGGTCCCTGTGCAGTTATTCTCCTAACTTTCCTTCTCAGGAAAGCTAGCAAGGCTTTGAGAATTTATGTTCATCTCTTATCATGGACTGCACCCTTGCCAGCACCTGACCTGCTGCAGCTGTAACAAAATAACTCTGGCTTTTTCCAGGAAAAAAAAAACAATTAAATAAGTCAAAAAAAAAAGAGAAAACAAAACAGCAGAAGGATAATCTCTCCCACTGCTCAGTTTTCAAATCACATAGCTAAGGCCATGATTCCAGCAGAATATTTAAAAATCTTTCAGGAAGGGACCTACCAAAGACAAGTAATTTAGAAGCTGGGAAAACCATGTGTATGAGAAACTAACCTAAAAGGGAGCACTCATAAATACCAGTTTGAGTGCAATGTTAACAGTTTTATTGGTTTTAGCAAGAGTGGAAGTGCAAGAATAGATACCCTAGGTTAAATTTATCCACTGGAGGTCTTCTAGCAACACCAAAAAAAGGGGTTAGTGATATCAAGGATCTTTACACCCAAGCATCTAGGAAAGGCCCTACAAAGAGAAGCAATTCATTAGAGCAGCAAATTAAAATATAATCATTTTATTCTTACCTGTCCAACCATGCAAGCAAGGCTTTAGCAGCACCAATAAGCTCTACTACAGAAGTAAGGAATTCATTGGGGGGCTTGCGAGAGGTATTTCCATCATAATTTGAACTTTTCCGACGGCTGCTGATGTAGTTCTGCAGATTGTTGGATGACCCTCGCAGCTTGAGAACCAGGTTCTTCATATTGTCTGTTTCAAGGCCATAGTTCTGCAAGGAACATTATTAAGCTTGATAAATATCCTTGTTGAGTTGTCCTATTTATCATAAAACAAATTAAAAGCTCACATGGGATGACAAGTCTTGATGATTTGCACAACTTTCACATGGTTTTTGGCAAAAATCCCTTCAAAGGTTTGTTCTACACTACAGCCAGTAAAGAATATTTTTGTGGGTGCCAAACCTCAGTTTCTGTCATTAATGAGATTTAAGGACACTTCTTAATCAGAATGAAGTCCCAATGTCCTAACAGATACCATTTACTTGTTAATAACTGGATTGTGGGGTTTTTGTGTTAAAGAAGAGCAAGCGTTTTGTTTTTTTTAAAATATTTTCTATCCTGTGGTAAATAAACACTGAAGTAATATTTCATTCACAACTAAAGATAAGTTAGTCTGGTAAGAGATGAAAACATCAACAGGAAGCAAATGCAATTTTGCAATCAAAAGTTTGACTAAATATTTGGATTACCAGTTTTCAGTAACTGTGCTCCTTGACTACAACAGTGCAATTATTTGCAATTTTAAGGACAGTGTTAACATCATACATGGTAATTAAACCCATTTTTAGACATCAAATTTTTCACTCATTTACAAAACCTAAAAAACAGCTGAGTCTTGCCTATAACTTCAACTTTATAAATTCAAATCCCTACTTTTTTTGAGAAAAAAACCACCAAAAATAACAAAAAAAAACAACAAAAAAACCACTCCCACCAGAACAAAACACACACACAAAAATACAAGAGTCCTGCCCTTCACTATGCTTTTGCTGCTGCAGATTCTTGCAACTAACCTCCAAGTTCCATAGTTCAGTCAGATATACTCTCTACTCTTTCTACTTTCCTACTCAAAAAACCTAATGCAACTAAGGCAAATTTTAATTCCACTTAATTCCTAGTTTCCAGGAGTTCCTGATACCTCCATTCAGGATCACCATCCAGGCTGAAGGGAAGCTTCGGAGGTCTCAGACCAAGCTCAGAACAGGCTCAGCTGTAAGCTCAGACCAGCTTATTCAGGATTTTATCTTGTCAGGTCTTGAAAACCTCCAAGAACAGAGTGCACAACCTCTCTGATCCACCTGGTCTGACTGTCCTCAGAGTAAGAAAATGTTTCCTCATATCCAGCCTGAGCCTCTTGTTTCAACTTCTACCGTGCACAGCCCAACTCTGTCATCCTGACAACTCTGTCATCCTGTTCCCCACCATGGTGGGTGCTGGGGATCTGCTGTTGGGCCTCCCTGGAGCATCTCTTTCCCAGGATGAAGTCCCAGTCCCTTAGCCTCTCCTCAAGGGCAAGTGCTCCAGCCCTGACCAAGCTGAGAGCCCTTCACTGAGCTTGCTCTGGTTTCTCTGTGCCTTTGCTGTACGTAGGGGCAGGGGGCAAATTTAGACTAAGGAGTGACAACTAAAGGGTGATAGACACCCCCCTCCGTTTCCCATTAATGCAGACCAGGAAGCTGCTAGGGCACAGTGCTGGCTTGTAACTCCATTCCCTCCAGAGTAAAGCATCTGTAAAACAGGCTGGAATGTTTCAGATTAAGTCATTTACAAAATGAAAGAATCTTTGACCCAAAGAATCACATGTCTCCAGTGTATGGAGATGTTTCAGCTACACAGCTACCTTTAAAATACTATTACCTCCTATGGGTAAGATCCCCAAGGGTTTAAGTTACACAAGTGTCTCCCTCCCTCCCTCCACGTCAGAGCTCTTGGCAAGGAAATACCCTTAAAGTGCAGCCAGGAGTAGGAGTTGAAAGGATATGTCCAATTTTAAAAAATGCCACTGTTGCAACAGCAAAGGATATCCTTAAATTTTCCAGGATCACAGAAAGGGAAAGATCTGGATTACTAAACAACTTTAAAGTACTTGTACAGTGCAATGTGTGAACTTACCACCTTCTAATTTTAACAAAAGCAACAAAAAAAAACCACCAAAAAATCCAGCACCCCAAGAGCATTATTTGGATGCATTTCTTGCAGTTAGTTTTATCCTCCTCTTAGAAGGTTGAATATTAGTCTATCGTCGAGGGAATACTTTTCCACAAGCAGGTCTGGATGTGGGGCAAGTTCCCATGACCACAAGAAAGTAGCCATGTATCAGAAATCTTCCCCTTAAAGAAGGGAACTAGAGGATGCTGATCCCCTGCTTTCAGAAAGGGACAGAAAACAGAAAATACTTTTCTGTGCAGAGGTACAACCTAATCACTCTGATCAGAACGTGAGAGTTTTCATGTAATTAAGTATCTCCAGATCTTTCCTTACGTCATTCAGATGCAGAAACTTTGCCAATCACGCGTGGGTACTTGACATTAGAGGTGGCAAAAGCATTTAAGAGGATATGTGTTGATATACCAGGTAATATTTTGGGCTTGGCCTTAAAATATTCACATACCCCTTATCACATCTCTTTCACCTTATTTATACCATGGGTGAGTCTGGTGTGACTCCTCCAGTTCAGGTTGTTTTTAAATAATTCTGTCAATTAGTTCTCAGTTTTGAGGGTGACTTCAGCAACACAGATGCTGCCTCTAGGGATGCAGGGGCTCCAGCTCCTAACTGCAGCTGGTGTCCCCAACAGACTCTCAAGAGCACTTCACAGGCAAGCTCTGAGTCACTGCTCTAAGCTCTCCTACAGCTTCCCCCAAAGGCTCAACAGAGTGCACCTCCACTGCCAAGGCAGCAGTTTGTGCTCCAGGAAAGGTCCTGACCACATCTACCCAGCACAACACAGGGTATGCAGCTCTTGAGTACCAGGACACAACCTTGGACTACTGTGGATCAGCCCTAGTGGATGAACCACTGCAGAAATAGGAGTCAGCCCAACCCAAGCCACCTCAGCTCCACCAGTCCCGTCACTGTCTGCTCTAATACACAGAAAACATTTTGCCCCTTCACAAGATATAGCAATGCCTCTATCCAAGCTGAAACTCTCTTGACCAGCTCTCACATCACCAACTATTCTTCCTCTTTCACTTGCAATGTCCAGTCTGTTGGGAGAGTTGGCTTGGGGATCTAAACAATACAAAGAAATCTAATCCCTTGGTTTAGCTGCCTGAAGTAGCTCACTTCAGGGTCAGGTGAGTACAAGCACAAAGGATCACTAATCAGAGGACAGGAGGGGGTGGAGACAGCAGCTGACTTGGATTAATTTAACTTGTCATAGAACTGTAGCCCCAATCCACGACAGATAGGAATGCTGATATTGTGGCAGCACACCAAACAACCTTCACAGTGACACACAGTTAAAGTGCAAAGCTTAGCAGGCTTTTCTTGAAATATTTCCACAGGACGAAGGCTACAAGAGTTAACAAATTATTATTTAAGCAACCAAAAGGTTTTAGATGTTGGTCATGAACCAAATAAAAGGTTACATTTTACTATTGCTCCCGATTTTAAACATCAAAGTTGTTTTAATTTAAACACAGGCTGAAGCCAGCGGTCAAGAGCACCCGATGTCAAACATTGCCAGGCTATTACTCATTAACCTGGGGAGCCACATGCAGGGCTGGAGGAGAGGCAGCACCCACACGTGCAGGACAGAGCACATGAGCTCACTCCTTCTAAACTCCATCACGTTTAATGAGAAAAAGTAATCTGACCAAATAATGGCTCAAGGTCAGGCAGCCAATATAACAAACAAAGAAAAAAACCAAAACAACAACAACAAAAAAACCCACGGCTAACTGAAGTCAAAAGAGCAGACCAGTTGTGTCACAGCTGAATTGGGCTGATGAAGAGCTCTGCTACTGCCCAGGGACAGCATCCTCTTCCCTTTCACAGCCATGTTCACATGCTGCAATGTGATGAGTTGGATATGCTGGCTGATTGAACTGAAAACCTGCTCTGGGAAAAAAAAATTGATAAAACCAGTTCAAATGCTTGCTCAGATCTGACCCAAATCACTGCAGGCCTATATAAACACTGGAATTAACACAAGGCACTGTCACAGTCACTGATTCTCGCTCTTTTCCTTTTAACAAAAATGCATTCTAAAAAATCCTCTGGAGTAGCAAATTTTCTAATAAACAACACAAAATTCGAAGCCTCTGAAAAAACTAAAATCTTATGTGGTAATGCAGAACATTACCACCAGTAAAATTATCAAAGGCATAACTATGTCCTCTTTTGGTTTATGGGTTTTTTCAGGGTTTGGGGTGTTTTTTTAATTGTATATAATTAGTATCTCTGTATTCTAACCTCAAGAAAAATCCACTGCTTTTTTGTTTCCAAAAGCATTACACAGTATAGGCAAAGATTCAGAAATCAAATTCAAGAACACATTAGAAGTGAAAATATTTGCATAGTTTCTTGCTTGCATTGTTTTACATTCATTAAACTCTCAAAAGCTTGTTTTCTGTCCCTGCTTTTGTGGTTTGAAAAGCAAAGTCATGTATGTTTGTTCCCCCCTCCCCTAAATACTTCAATCAACAAAGAAACATGATCTTTCTTCCATCCCTTCCCCCCCCTCGCCACACCAAGCAGTACTGTCAAAAAAAGTTGAAATACACAAGTTGATGATTTTTTCCCCTCTTCAAGGGGAATTCAGGTCCTTTGATATATCCTCTAAATTCCTCAAATAAGTCTTCAACACCTGTTCAGAAAACTCTATTAGACCAGCTTAAGAGGGAGAGAAATGTGTTTATCCCAGTCTACACTCTCCTGCTGACTCTTCAAGATGCTGCATATGCAGCCACTGCTACGAGGACATGAGGCAACACTGCTTCATCACCAAAGCAGTAGTGAAAGATGCAATAATTTATTTTTCATACCAGAAACTTCCAGACATTTTTAGCTTAGTACTGCCAAATAGTACTCAACCCCTAGAAAAACTAAATTTAAAAATCAGGTGCATTTGGTGTCCTTTCTCAAGGCAAGGACTATGTTCACACTCTATTTCATGACTGATCTACTGAGGCTGGAACAAAGGTCTGTGTGGTGAATGCTTGCAAAGAGATACCACAGGAGAAAGATGTTCCAAAGAGAGCTTCCTCACTGTCTTTAGAGCCACATGTGCTCTTGTGGTGTGAGGGAACCAAAGCAGTGATCTAAGGAAACTCAGCTGGGAAACTGCCAAGGCAAAACTAGATAAAAAGGGAAATTCTTCTTGGGAACTCCAGGACTGGGAAACCACCAAAACCCCCTCTCAGCCTTTCTCTGCCAAGAATGACAACCTTTCAAAGAGTGACATCAGGCTGGCCCAGCCAATGCCACATTTCCACAGTGTGAGCTGACAGCTTAGTAGGGGTGGCAGTGGGGTCAAAAAAGGGGGAACAAAAAAGAAGAAAATATTAGAAAAGAAAAAATAAAAAAAATAGTTCCTTAACTTACAAGGCCCCAAAAGTTGGAGAAGTGTCAACATATGTACGAAACATCCACTAAACAATAAACATTCACACTTCCAAAGAACTAACACAGGTGAAAGCAGAAACCTCTCTCTTGCACTAAAGGAAGAAACAAAAAAAAAATTAGTTGTCACCAGCATTTAGTATCCCCTTGGAAACAAAATCAGTGGGGATTCTATGCAGTCCCAAAAACTCAAGGGAACAGGCATCAAGAAGGTGACAAAGGACATACTGAAAACACAGGAATTCTTCCTTCACTTCTTAAAAAGGGAACAAGCACATTTCAGCTGTAATATGCAATATCTGTCTAATGCATTAACTTGAGCTGCATTTCACAAAGGATTTCCAGAAATGGGTCTGAGGTCAAAACTTTTGTCTACAAAGGAAATTAGAAGGAAATTGTAGGAGATAAAACACAGCTTTAGTTTCTGGCAGTTGTCCAGCTTTGTTCACTTTATCCTAATATTTTTAAGAGAATAAAAAGGTGCCTTTGGGGACTGCCACATGGATTACTTCAGTCAGGACCATATATAGCCCACACTACATTTACTAACTCACCAGACCCCTGCACTTGCTCAACAAGTCCCTCCCCAGACCATGAACTGCTTTTAAGTCTAGTTACATTCTTCTATTAGGTTTTCAAGTTAATGTTAAATTTTTTTGGTAGATTAAATACCTAAAGGAAATAAAATGTCTTTCAAGTATAAGAGTAACTCTTTGAGAAACATTTTAGATCGTTTGAAGAGATTTCATGAAAGATGCTTCTTTCAGTACAATTTGCTCCAGGTTCTGGAGCAGGAACACTCCCTGTAGCACCCCTCTGCAGCAAATAAAGCACATATCACACAGGCAACAAAGACTCTCCATTTTAAGAAGCAAATGCTCGCTGCTGCAAGCCTTGCCTAGCATAGGGAAGACGGGCCAGTGCTGGCCAAGGAATCATCAGGCAGGCTTTCCCACCATTCTCCCTGATGTAATTATATATACCTCTGGTGCTCATTACACTGCACTACATCAAACAGGCCTTCAAGACTGTGACTAAACCATGGCTTTTAAATAAAGCCTGCGCTAGTAAAACAATGCAAAATATATTTATTCTTTTCAGAGTATGTTTGTTTTCAAAGTATCTTCAGTTATGTATCAGGAGCAGGACAAAGGAACAGCTTAAGTTCTGAATCCAATGAAGAGTTCAGCTAGACTGAGGTGGCTAAACATCCCTCATCTCAAGAATTAATTCTTCTTCACTTCCTAGGTTTGCTACAGAATTACCCTAAATCCATTTCAATGGATATGAGGAACTTCTAGCACCTGTCATTTCAACAGTGTCTTCTGTCTTCTAAGACAAGCTGTTCACTAACAGGAGCCACAAGATCTAACAATGTCACTCAGACAATGTCTTCCTTTGGAAGTGCAACCAAATGAATTGAAGTTGCCTCTTATCAGGAAAAAGTTTAGAGAGCTATTAATACAAAACTTGCAAAAAATAAACAAAATCTTACTTTTTTCTTTTATCGTGATGTGTAACAGAAAGGAAGTGACAAAGGTATTCTGGTTTTATCAATCTCACTTTGGTTATTCACCCAAAAAAGCCCTTTAGGAAATTCTTTGCATATCTGTTCACAACTTAACTAACCAGTGCACACAGGAGATCCACAGCCTCTAGAACCAGTTCCTGGTGTCCAATCCGTGAGATACCCAAGTCTTCAAGGTCCTGGTGAGAAATTTGTAACAGCTGTTCCCCATTTATCTTCTCCCGTTCAAATTTATGGACATACTGCTGCAGGCAATCATCCAGGCCTACCAAAACACAAAAGAGAGACAAGGGGACATCAGAAACAAACAAACAAATAAAAAGACCTGGCAAAAGGCGGAAATTTTAACTTCATATAATATACAATGTAAAATTATGAAGGAAACTTGCAGTGTGACTGAGGTTGTACCACGGGAGCACAGAAATAGAACACGTAAGTTATGGGGATCTTTGGGTCACCTAAGTCACTGTACAACCTGCCTGCTCTTTGTGGATCAAGCTCAGCCAGTAAAAATGTGCCTTTGTTCTCTGCACAGGCAAAGTGACCAAGGGACATACACATGAGGGTAACCCAAACCCTGAGAGGCATCCATAGCAACAATAAAAAATAACAGCTGCTGAAAAAAAAAAAATCCAGGGCAAGGCAAGAACAAATATCTTGCCCAAAGGCTATTAAACAAGCAAAGAAACAAAAGCATAAAATGATGAGAAGGAAAATGAGCAAAAAAACAAAACACAAAGGCAAAGCAATCAAAAGGACGTTTGGCTCAAGCCTCATTATTACCTTGATTTATAAGGGCCTGCAGCTTCCTGAAGCAGCCATTGCTCCCCCTTTCTAAGGATCAACAACACACACCAGTAAGAAATCTAATTCATTTTTCTATCTAGAAGTATTTTTAAAACAGTTTAGACTATTTTGTTCTAGCAATATCCCACAAATCCTCACTTTAAACTCAGATTCTATGATCCTGTTTTCTACAGTAGGTTTTCCCAAGTGATTACAGAAAGTGTTTCTGGTTTTCATCTTATTTTACTCTAAGCTTCTCGTGTTAATCCTGTTTCCTTGTGTATTTTCCTTATTTCCTCTGTTGTTTAAGAGCCTGTGAGCAGCCACAATCTGGGGGGGGAATTTGGATGGAAGTGTTATTTTTAAAATGTTTCTTGTAACTCTGTTTCCCTTCAATATTTTGGCCAGAGCAAAAGGAACCGACCCAATTAGATCTGTTTTGCAGGAATACGCCACACTCATTGAAAACAGTTGACACGAGCAAAAATTCAGAAAACACATTTGACATCTTCTCCGTATAGTCCACCACAGCTACATTGTTTCACCACTCCTTTTTAAAAAAAGCTTGAACCTTTACTTGAATAAAGGATGTTTATGCACGAGGCTGGTTCAAAAGGAAACCATTGAGATGGACAGGATATCGAACGCAGCAGATGAGGAACACGAACAGCATCCTGAACTACAGAGAAATGAGAGCCAAAAGACCAGCACTCAGTTCCACTCGTGGAGCTGCAGCAGCAGCCTGGAAAACAAGCACTCCCAGCTCACTCTGCCACCAAGAAAACACTTGACGCAAATCACTGAGGGGGTTTGAGGAGTCACATGAAACACATTCACATCCAAACAGCGGCAGGAGCAGGCACTGCTTCCTCCCAGATGTGCCGAGGATGGGCTCCCAAAGGCACGGGCTCACCAAACACACACCACTGGCCTTTCCTCGTTAATGAGGACAGACACCCCTTTACATGACTCGGGCAAGCTTAATTATTAGAGTAAATCAACATCAGGCTGAACAAGCTCGACTCCTCCCTGTGCAGAGCTACCAGTGCACACAGCTTGATTTTGAAGCATAATTATGAATGGAAAAACCCGCATGCAAGACTAGCAGAGTCTCCCAGGGCTACAGCTGTTGTTCAGGGTGCACTCTTGTTTCTTCCCATATGTCTTGGCAAAGCTGCACAAATTTTGAAAATTAAGCCCACTGTTCTCTTTCTCACAGGCACCAAATTCCCCCTTAGGCTTTACAAACTCTTTTCCCAGGAAAAATAATAAAAAAAATAACTGGCCTTCATTGTTTAACGATTTATTTTTTCAAACAAATTCACAACCATGGCTGACATACAGTGCACATATTTGGCATTCCCAATTTTTATTGCTGCCTCACAAACCACTGTTTCCCATCATTTGCTCTTGTAAGCCCATAGTTTCCATTACAAACTACACAAACACCTAAAATAAAACACTTCATTCAGCATGCAGTCAAGATTTTTTAAAGTTTTTTTTCTGCAGTTTGGTTTTTGCCTGCTATCCTTTCTAGAACTCCATTCTATGCTAAAACATGGATCTTCAAACGTATATACCCCTCCCTAGAAATACAACTGTGGCTCTTAGCTTGCCTGTGCTTTTTTTAAACTCATGCTTGCACATTCTTGAAGGTCTACTAAAAACTTGAAGGGCTATTTAAAAAAAATATTTAAGAGCCCTTAAAAACAGTACTTTTATAATCACACTGTGGGACTATATTTTACAAAATAAGATATTACAAAATTGCACAAATGTTGACTCAAAATAGCTAACACAGTGGGACAACTGCTCAGCTAGACATATTTAAGATTAAATGACCAAAACTATGCTAAGCAGGAAGTGAAGACAGACTCACAAACTCATGTATTGGAAGATAGTTTAAGATGAGCTTACCAACATTAGGAACATTGTTATTATTTTTACTAAGAAACCTAGGGGGAAATATTCAACACTTTAATTGAGATTGCAACTACATTTTATAGCCTACAGTTTAATTTTTCATTATATGAATGAAATGTTTAATCACACGTGAATCAAACACATCATGTGCAAACCACACTTCCAAGAGAGAAGGGAAGAAAAACGACTCATAACCCAATTCAACAAATTTTAGTAATATTTAAGCAAAGCATTAAAATCAGCATTCAAATGTCACTAGTAGTCTAAATGAACTGCTCAATTTCCCCTTCTTCCACATATCTATATTCTTTCCATGTATTTTCTCCATGAACTTCAGAGCCTTATGGAGAGTTGGTATTGCCAATTGCAATGTCTGGATATTGCTGAAGAACTTAGATGAACTAAAAGCTATAAAAAGCAAGTTGACATTACTTAGATAATTTCTTGTATCACTTAGAAAAATACTTTCTTACATGCCAGGTCATTTTCAACAGTGCAATATTAGCACATTCAAGCAACAAAGTAGTTTTCTGTATTTCTGAAAAAATACAATTAAGACTGATATTGAAAAAGGGTATCTATATTTATCTCCTTTATCCACTGAAGAGCCTTTCTCAAAGCTAATCTATTAATTTTTGGCTCAAAGCGTGTTTAAAAAGCATTTGTCTCAGTGGCGTGTTGAAATCTTTACATTATTGCACATACAATAAAACCGTGCACAAAAGAATGTCCTACTTACATAATTGCTAGAGAATGAGGAAAGGTATAAATAAAAATAGTAATTGCAGAACATTATTCAAGTTTTAGAACACTAGTAGCAGAGATTTTTTGGGGGAGGGAGAGCGAGAGAAACAGACTAATTCCACTAGTGTTATGCATGTTGTGAAAACCTTTCTGATGAACAGCGGTGTCATTTGAACAAAACTCCCTCCCAAATTTTGGCAGGTGTAGAGATGTGCAATAGATCCTAAGAACTGTCTAGACTTTTCTGTCTAAAATAACCTCCACGAAAAGCACCCCTGATGACATTCAATACCTTGCATTCATGCAAAAACATTAGGACAGAGCTTACACATAAGGATTTGCACTGATACCAATCTCAGTCTGTTTCTACAATTAAGTAAGTTATTTTGTATAAGAATTGAGGGGAAGAAAGAAACAACTTGGAGGGAGTTAAGGGTGAGGGCTTGGGTCCAAGCCATAACTATCGGATTGCTATTCAGAGAGAATTAACATTTCTATAGTTGAGAGACTCAGCCATGAGCAGTGGCATACCTGACTCCCCAAAAACTAGAGAGGTGTGTTTTGTGAGCAGAGTTCTTTTTGCTCAACTTCTGCGTTGCACACTACCAAACAATTTACCTACCATAAAGCAACAATTACCTAATCCATTACACTTCACCACCTCTTCTTTCCTCCCTCACTCTCTTTTCTTGTGATACCACAGTCAGCAGAGTCTATACAGTCCGGCACAGCAGGGCAGAGGGGCCGGAGAGCAAGGAAGAGGAGACAGGGCAAGGGACTGAGGAAGGCACAGGGAGGGGAAGCTGGAATATGACAGGGGTTAGTTTCCACACATTCAAGAACTTGAACAGATTCTCAGGACAGCTCATAAAATGCCAGAAGTTGACACCAGGAAGCGGGAGGAGCACAAGCCAGTTGAACAGAGGAAGAACTCACAAGTGCAAAACCTTTTCCTTCACCTAGCAGGAACATTGGGATCATTGCACACTGCCTCAAGGAAACAAAGCGCTATTACCATCATGTTCTCTCCTCTGTTGGGTGACTCTAACAAGCAGGCAGCTCCTGGCATTTCAGGGCAGAACCAAGGTTCAACTACAACCCTCATCCCATTAAGGGGAACCCTGGGACCTTGGAAAGCCGGTTAGGATAGGACTGCCAAAGTTATCTTTGCCTCATCACCTTAAAACTGACCTTCCCACCTAAAAAAGTCACTCTTATTCCGGTCTCCTCTTTAGGGTCTATATAGTTGATACTTCTAGTATCTAAAGATTCCCTGCACACATCAACTTCATCCCTCCCAAGCCAAAGATAATCAGTTCCATGAGAACTTTGGCACATGCCACGGTGTGTGCCACTATACCATCATTTACATTCCACATCATTTTATAACAGTTACTATGATAGCTTCCTCCCATCATTTCCTCTATTTCCAGGACTGGAAGAAATTAATCAAAGATAAAACAGGAGGGAATCAAGGCAGAAACGAGCACTAGAAAGAGAAAATAACTACTTCATAAGCAGATGAACCAGAACCTGGGAAGGCAAATGAAAATAAGGAAAAAAGGTCTGCAAGGCAGCTTAAAGCTGAAGCAGCTCAGTAGGACAGATACAGGGTGAAAAGAAACAAGAAAAGTTCAAGGAGAAGAAAACAAACACATGGTTTTCTTTAATACAGAACACAGTGGGAAGGTTTAACACAGTAACATCACAGATGCCGTTCTCCTCCCGCAGTATCACAAACAGAACCAGGGATGACTTTAACAGAGGAATTCAAGGTTCTTTAAAAGGAGGATAAAAAATTAAATCTAGAGCAGTCAGTAGAAACATTTCACTAATAATATGGGCCTTGGTAAGAACTGACTTCCTAGGATCCACATGCCTGATTGTTAGCTATCATCAATGTTTTCACATTAATCTTTCCAAAAGTTTCTGAAACAAAAGTTTAGTATCAACTAGTGTGAGCCACTTTTAGGGGCCAGAAAAGAGCTCAAAGGTCTTAGTTTTCCAAGAAAACACCTTCAAGAGAGCTTTGTATTTTTGTCCAGTACAAATGTGAAAAAACTTCCTCATTCCACTTTTTACTCTCATGTAATTTTACAATTAGTCATAACACGGTCACCATCTGAAGTATCAATCACTTAAAAAACAAAACAACACAGAATCAAAGAGCAAGAGCTGCTTATTATAATGGAAAAATCTCCTGCCTAACCAGATTGTTTATAAAGTGAGCTCTCCTCATGTAGCCAATTGTAAGCAACTCTTCCATGGTTTTTTCTGAGCGCCTGCATCCTGATGAAGCAGGCACAACGTGCTGCCTCACCAGGCACTGGGTACAGCTTTGCTGAGGACAGGCATCGCCAAGAGCAGCCAGAATGGTACAGAAGTTTCTTGTCAGTCTCCCCCATCACACAGGGATGGTACCAGACAAATTGCTGGGCTCTGCCTGCCAGCCGGGATGCAAAGGGCAGCTCTCATTAAGGTCACAGCAGGACAGAGGGAAATGGTGAAGCCTTCAACTTCGATAATGAGTGCTTTACTGTTCCCTCTGTAATCCCCCCTGACTGACAGTTCCACAGAAAGGCTTTTGCAACATGTTTCTATTTTCAGTATTTTCAACTAATTTATTTAGCCTGGAAAAACAGGCTCCATACTCATGCATTCACATTACCTCAAAATAAATCCATTCATTCCATTCAAATCCATCCATAAATCCCTTTGCTTTTTTTTTTTTTAACACAAAACTGAAAGCTTTGCCTTGTAATAAAAGAACTCGTGTGTAAATTTAGGTTGTAAGCTATCCTGACCAAAAGGGAAACAGACTATGTTTAACCTTTAGTTGCTCAGTATAGATACAATCTCAGACTGACAGCCCCTGTGTTATGCTACACTTTATATCTGTTCTCCCTACAAAGCCACTGATAGCAACCCTTCTGGCAGTGCCTGTTACCTTGGTCCAGACAGTAAATCAGAGGACAACTCTAAGCTTTAGCACTTCACAATCATAAAGAATGTTCAGGAAAAGTCAAAATAGCTTGCTGAACCCTTTCAATACTCCAGAAGTTTTATAAGGCAAGACTTCTCTCTACAAAAGCCAAAAAAATTAACTCAAATTTTCCTCAAAAAATATCTTCAGGAAACTAAGCAGACATGGAATAAGTTTTACAGACGAAAACACTTCCGGGAGAAGGATGGGATATAGGCCTGTAAAGCCAGAAGTGGCCAGAAAGAACACCGATTGCTCATCATCTCTTCCAACACAAGCATCAGAGAGTGAAGCAAGCATGTTACAGGTCCAAATAAGTCATAAAGGAGTGATTCTTCACACAGCAGTATGCAATGAATGTTCACCATCCATACACAGATTCACGGAAAGGTGAAGAGGTTCACGAAAGAAAGTGCCACAGAAGCCAAGTCTGACCCTGGCAGACTCAAACAGAGATGGTTTGAGGCTTGAGGAATTCTACAAGAGGAAATACAGTGTGTCATCTTTCCTCTTACATTGCTTATTTTACCCCTTTTTGGCAAACATTCTGGACAGGACACTTAGCTGGGCAGCACAGAACACAGGACTATGACAGCTGTGCCATACACAGCACCAAAACATAGATGGCAGCTTCCATTTTAATTACTTTTAGAACCATAGAATTGTTTGGGTTGGAAGGGACCTTAAAGATCATCTATTTCCACATTCC
Organism: Leptocoma aspasia; assembly: GCA_013399835.1. NCBI lineage: Eukaryota > Metazoa > Chordata > Aves > Passeriformes > Nectariniidae > Leptocoma > Leptocoma aspasia. The sequence goes on along the minus strand of VXAX01000398.1, from coordinate 304,987 downwards.
CCCCTCCATCCCCCAGTATGGGCAGAGACACCTTCCACTAGACCAGGTGGCTCAAGTCCCATCCAACCTGGCACTTGGTTTCCAGGGATGGGGCACCCACAACTTCTCTGGGCATCGTGTTCCCGTGCCTCACCAGTCTCACAGTAAGGGTGAGCTCCTATTCTAAGACTTGAGAGAACTGTCTCTCCTCACTCGTGAAAGCGACTCTTGGTTTTAGTATTTTCTGTAATAGTGACACAAGATTTTCCCAAAAAGGCAGGTAGAAGGGACAAAAAAAAATCTATACACTAATATTGAATTGTGATATCAATTTAAGCCAAAGATAGAACCAAAGCTTTTACAGACTGGTTTAAAAAAATACAGCCAAAAATTGACCCTAGTAATACTAGGAAATGGATCACAGAGAATCACATGAATCATACAGCTGCTCTCATGGATTTAGTAATCCAGCTTGAGATATTAGCATCAAATGGAAAATTGCTAGAGTGAATTAATTTATAAATTGTACCTTTGGTTGACAATGAGTGAACTTGCATCAGAACTCCAAAAAGAGATTTGACATGGAGAAATGGTGGCATACAATAAACAGTGATAAAGGCAATTCTGTAATAGTCAAGAAGTCAATGGTATTTCATTCCACATTTTCAACTAAAACTCAAAGCAGAGTTTTTAATAGATCCTTTTCAGATAATTCATGAAAAAAAATTGGGGTGGAGAAAGAGAAATTTATTTCTAACCTTTTCCATAGGGGGGGGGTTCTCATGAGATAGCTTTAAGACTTCAAATTAAAGGCAAAATTGAAATGTAATGTTACAGAAAAGAGTTGTGATAGCATGTCATGTATCTAAAAAAAAAGGAAGAGGGAAAACATAACCAGAACACAGCATAACATCATATAGGTTTAAACAAAAAAGTATTTTCATAAAAGAGATACAAGCATGAAGACAGTAGGTCAAACTCAAACACGCTTCACTACACTGAAAAATAGATCACTGTGCCAGAAGCAAAGAGAAAGAAACTAAAGTAGGCTATACTGGGGGGGGGAAAAACAATTCTGTTTTATTACATTCCCACCAATTTGAAGGCAGGTATCAGAATACAGATGCAGTCACACTTTTCACCAGCAGAACTGGACTGGATATCCTGGATATCTGTGCAAAGCTGTGGGGCTCTAGGTCACAACCCCGTGTGGCTTCAGTGCCATCACACTCACTGGTATCACTCACTTCCCTAAGAGACTGACTCATCTGTGAATACTCAGCCATTAAGTATCATTTGGCTTCAAGGGGTGAAATTTTGACTCACCTGGAAAAGAGAGGGAAGAGATGAGACACCCCCTTGTTGAGGAGTTAACACTCAGCCCCAGGCAGCCAGACTCCACAGTGCTACCCTAAATACTCATCCTGGGAAAAAATGGGTTTCCAAGAAAGTCCAGGAACCACAAACAAGGGTTCATACTCAAACACCCAGCAGCATGATATCTTGCTGCCAGCATTTCAGCTGTAACTCTTTGCTAATCCCAGACACCACCAGAAAAAGGTCTCCTAACCAGATAAAGATGAAGGATGAAAAAAGAAGAGAACCGAAGCACACTGTTTTTTCCTGCTGACCTTGGTGTATGTTCTGTATGCATCAGGGATTAAGTTCCATATGATGCAGTAGCTTCACACAGAGCAACACGCATGCTTTGGTTTTCTCTTTTAAGAATCAACTGCATCACTCACTGACCAGCTACATTTTGCAAAAATCAATCTTTCCATGCTTTAACAGATTTTGTTTTGCACATTTACATGAATGAGATGGAAGCAGAGCATATCCATATGTTCTGTGCAGACAGACCTGGCACTCTTAGTTTCAACAGAACACTCAATAAAAGCCAACACACAGCAAATGCATACAAACACATCATTAAAATAGAGAACACACCTGCTTTAGGCAGACAAGCCCAAATAGCTTCCTAGCTAATGCCACAGGATGTCTTGAAGGACACTTCTGACAACATGCTCCCCACTTCACAGTAAAAACAATGTCCTACTAATAGCAAGGTGCAACTTGTATTCATCTGCTGGGTGCAGCACAAGCAAAGCAGTATGAACCAAATACAATGGCAGTATGCTTTAGCTGTAATGAGGCCCTTTTATTTAGGCAACATTTGTTGCTCCAGTATTACTTAAGAACTACTATAAACTCCAAATTGAAACAAGAAAACATCTTTTTTTTCCCTAGTATACTAATACATGCAGAGGTGTGCCTATTTGTCTGCTGGTTGCATTTAAAACAGTGGTAGTTAAATGGGTTTAGAATGGCTCTCAACTGACACACAAACACTTCAGCCAGCATGACCCAGATCTTGTTATTCTTTCTCACCCTAATTCTCTACCATTACATCTAGCAACCAACTTATACCTCCTCAAAAAAATTTTTTAAACCCACAGAGATTGGCACAGCATATTGTAGTAGACTACTGCAATGGCAGAAAAAAAAAAGCACATTTCAATAAAAAATAAGGGGGTTTTAAATAAAAAAGATTGTTGTTGAACTAATTCATGCAAACTTTTGGTAGCCATCATGCCCGGTGAACCAAACCTAGTGTTTGTCACAACCTAATAAAATCATTTTGCTGGTGAAGACATGACTGACAGTGTCAGCAAATATAGAGCTTTTAGCACAGTAGAAGGATAATCACTGTGTGACTTTACATTTGCATACATTATGTGAGGCAAGAACGACAACCAAATACCTGCATTGAGAGAGATGCAATAGGACTTAAAATACTGCCAGCTTCTTCCTACACCCTAAAGAATTCTCTTCTTTAGTGGTTTGCAACTGATACGGTGACTAAACAAAAGGTGTTGCTTAAACAGGGCATCACCAGAAGTGAGTTACTTGATTACACCAACATACAGCAGCTTCATTAATTTCACTCACGCACTGAGTGTAAAACTGTTCCACATACATCAGAATATATTAGTGTGTCCTATGGACTGTTAGTGACACAAGATATCATCCTCATGTACTGTGCCAAAACTCTGACAATGAAATTCTAACCAAAGTTTCAATGTGGGGAATCTGTTCCACCCTGGGTTTGAAAACCACACTCCTCTTGGATACCCACAAGTTGTGTCCCAACAACTCAAAAAAAACACCAAGTCTTTCTCCAGCAGAAAAAAAAAAAAGCAAGTGCTAAAATCAAAAGACAAAGTGGACAAAAACAGGTGATTCCGGTATTCGTTTTTCTCAGTCCACTAAGGCTTTTTTACACACGAAATACACTTTAAGACATGCTGGCCAAGACATTTTAAATTGTACTCAAACAGGAGTTTGCAACTTCTATAGTCCCAGTAGATCTGTTCACCAAAAAATGGTTTTGCTTCATTGATGCAAATAAAGCTTTGCCTAGGCACAGTGGGGTTTTGGCAAGAATGAAAGCACAGTGGTATCCATCTGGCCACCGAAAGCTGCAGTTAAGAAAAATCTACAAACAAGGCCTTTGTCCTTCCCTCCACACAGCGCTTGGCTTTATAGGGAATCACTCCCCTTCACCATGTATTCCCTCCTGCACAGAGCACACAGGATGACTGCTGCAGAAACAAAGCACCCACGGGCATACCGCAGCATTCGACCCCTTGTGCAGCAAGGTGGCAACAGGAACAGGGGTGGGAGAACAATTGCCATTTCAGCTTCAGGCTGGTCCAGCACCCTGACTCCATCTCTTAGTAAGGAGGCCTCATGCAGGAGGACAACATGACCTCAAAAGATTCACTGGATCCCAGACAGCACAAAGATGTACAGCTGGTTACTGCCAACTCACTTTTACCAAAAACTGAGGTAAAGCTTCCCCACACCACTAGAGAGACTTGTCCCAGCCACGTAACATCAACATCTTGCAAGCAGAAGGCAAGCCATGAGGATGCCTGTGCCTCAACTACTGCAACAGGACTTGAAAAGCTCCGCAGCAGCTTCAGCCTGCATAATGGGCTGCAAATTGGGAAAACACATAGGAGGACACAGCCCAGTCTGCCATCTCTGCTGTGGAGTTACTGCAAAACACAAGGGCAGAAAGACACAGGGAGTGGGGGACAGACAGCAGAAAATGGCACAACTATGACCAGGAGAACTCCTCTATCCGAGACCTGACTGGTGCTTTGTGAGGCCCCCCACACGCTCCTCACTAGACTGGCTGCAGACCCCACTTAGAGACGTGAATTTCCTCACACCCATTAACAGCTCCAAAGAGAAGCCCAAAAGAAATCTTGCTGCTGCTACTAACAGATACAGATGTTTTCACTAAGTCAATGCAACCGCAGAGGAAATACATTTCCCAGAATTTTCCAGCTCACACAACTATGCTGAATTTGTTGTGTGGTTTCTTTTTAATACCACTATTCTAACACACACATTTTATGGGAGAATTTTCACTGAAAACAAGTCTTTAAAACACTACCATTTTGTTTACAGAAGTATAATAGCACTGAACATAAAATAGCTCCAATGTTAGCTATGGAGTCATTCACAAGATTACAAGAACCAGATTTTTTTTTAAGGGAAACAATTAAATTTTGTTTTATTATTCAAGTGGAATATATATTGCAGCTTAATCCATAGCAGGAATAGGAAATTGTTTCAGTCTCCAGAGGCAAAAACTCTAGAAGTTGTGGAAATTATGGAATTCAGACTCAGTCTGAATCAGTTCATGATGTATGGCTGAAGACCACCTCTTTAGTCTTATTCTTCCCATTCTCCAGTCTCATTCCTCTCTCCAACACCCCTGGTCCCCTTCTTTCTCACTTCTGAATCACAGAACAGGTAATGTTGGAAGGCATCACAGTGGGGCCTCCTGATCCAGCCTCCCTGCACCTGCACTGTACTACCTGCCCCTTGCCAGAAAACCTTCCAGGTCCATAGCAAAAGTGAGGAAAACTACAGGTAATGAGGGGGTCTCACCATGTGCTCTGGCTGTATCTGAGCATATTCTGGGAGGCATGCCAGGGCACCACGGAAACACTGTAAATAGCAGGCTGGACCAAAATTCCCCATCCCTGGCACACTAGTGTACCACCTGGCAAATGGCACCGTGTAAGGCACAGGTTTAGGCACAGCTTTGGGTGCCACACAGGAGGGAACCAATTGCACAACTGCATGTGGCACCATGGATTTAAGGAATATAAGGCTCTTTAATAATTGATAGGACATTGGACAAAAGACAGTGAATGTCACAAAAGAGAGGCCAGTGAGGAATGCAGTGCAGTACAGGACATAGGGTTGCACTGCTTGCAAAAAAATAATTTAAAAAAAATATTTAACTCCTTACAAAAGGCTATGTCCTTTGGCAGGTTTCACTCCAACTCTCATATTTCCTTAATCCAGTTTTCCAAGCAGCAGACATATTGAAGTTAAACTTACAAAAAAGGCAGCTTCCTACCATTGCACTTTCCCAGTTTACCTAACTTCATTGTTACTACAAAGTAATTCACAATCGAATTCAAACAATTTTCACAAGAGCAGACATAGGAATGCTCATGGACAACTTATGAGCCTTTTCCCTTATAGAGTCTTGGAACTTCAACTGTAATGTTAATGCATTCACAGTAACACACAGTTTACACCAGTGCCATCACAAGATGAAATTTCAAGGTGTCAAAAATTCAAAGGTGTCTGAAAGAGGAAGTGTTTCTGCTTCACAGAGGTAACCTCAGTAGAACAGTCGCCTGTATTTCCACCTATATTATCTTTCACCTACTGACACTTCAAAGCAGTGCTTCTTCAGTTCATTATTTTAATGCATTTAACTATTCTCTTTGTCTACATGGCATCACTGAATTCTTATGAATAATCAATTTTTCCTCATACTGAGATTTTTCTGTGCCACTATACAGTTGGGCAGGGTTTTTTTTTTCTATTTGTTTTGTATGATTTTGTGTGGGTTTTTTTGTTTTTTCTTATTTTAAGAACAATGTTATATTTAGAGCTTGTTTTAGCAAAATATCATTTTCTCTGTAGGTTAACTTTTTTTTTAATCAGGGATGGCTTTCATACCAAACTAATTAATTAAATTGAAAAAAAAACATAACTCCCATGCTTGTGTCAGTTCACACAAATTCCATAGCTGAAAGAACATGAACTGCTAGATAAAGGAAACCCTTACAAGAGGCACAAACTGGCAGATACCTCCTAAAATCCTCAAGCCACTCATGAAGAAAATGTGCTACCCCAGTGGCTGATCCATCTTGTAAGCACCATATCTCTCCTGCATCCTAAAAACAACTGTTCTCTATTTCAGTTATGCCAAACTTCACATCAGCCACTTTACTGCTGTATAGTAACCAAGGGGGAAGGATTTTCTAAACTGGATTTTAAATAAGGCTGAATGGATCAGATAACATTTGTGAAAAGTGGTACATAACCACTTAACAGCCTCTCTTCCAAGAGATTATTAAGTGGACAATCTCCCCTTAAAGCTTTGAATTCTGTATTTGCAAAACAGATGCATGCAGGGATGAAAATCCCATAGATGGTTTGCATTTGCAATGTCTGACACAATTTAGTCATTTGGGAGCACCCTACATGTGTGCGTGCGTGTAAAGGGGAAAATTGATTGCAATCTTTCACAATAAGGCCCTGATGCTGAACCTGTAATATTACTTGAAACACCAAAAATAACCTAATGTCCTCCTTCTGCATTAAACAGGTGGAAAACAGGCTAGAAACATACATATGCAAACGCTGTCCTAAAAACAATGGTTGCAATAATTTTTACACCTGTTTTTTTAACACAATATACTCCCCTCCCCAATTTGTATTTCTAGAGTCACCTAGACATTTCCTTATGCTTCTTCTACTTATTGCTCCACTTACATTTCAAATAGTATTAAGTTTAAAGAAACTTACTCAAACTTAACATCAAGCATCCCTTAGTGCTCAGATTTTTTGGCGAATCTGTACCAAGAATATAAGTAATGAGAAGAAGTAAATACAAAGTTTTGTGTGAAACTGAGTGTCTTGTATAGCTTTATGACTAACATGACACTTGAAGAATGGGATAGAAAGAAAAATTAGGTTATGTTTTAATGAGCATTGTAAAATTTTAAGTGCTTTTCTGGTCCCTGAAATACTGATTTGGAAGAAGCCAGGACACTCATTCCTAACATTTACATTGCTTTCTAAAAATGTCATCTGATGGGTATAAGGGCTGTTTGAAACTAGAAGGTGCAAAAAACTTAGAAGCAGAAAACTTCTGTTGCCTATTAATAAAAAGATGTTACATCCAATCTAGAAATATCAAAAGTTTTATTTAATTGCACTTGTTTGTTTGTTTTGACCAACTTCAAGCTGTCTTAGCAGCCTCTCTCTCCTGGATGCATACTGTATCTCACATATCACAGAGCCTTATTCCAAGCTACCTAAAGAGATCAAATAACCTGCCAAGTCAATCTGCCACATGCTCAGTGCTGTGTAGCAATCTTCAGTCAGTGATTGACTTTTCAAACTTCCAAATCATAAGAAATGGCTCACTGAGCCCAAAGTACTTGCAAACATAAATTCAGAAGTAATATTTCGGTGTGATACTTTGCAAGGGAAGACACAACCTGCAACCAGGTTGAACCTCTTTAACCCCTGAGAGTGCCCCTATTTGTTAACTTAATGGAAATGGACTTTTAAGACGGTGATTTATGGAAGCTGGTTTGATGACTCTTTATTTATTCTTCTCCCAAGGCACTGTAGTGACCTTATTTACACCCGAGTTAATCATTAGGTCCTCACACGAAGTGGGGAATGGTGGGGGAAGAGAAGGGGGGAAGGGGAGGGTTTATTTTCTAAATTAAAGGCATTAATGATATTTAGAAGTTATTGAACAGCAAAGAAAGTGTCTTACACATTAATCTCTGTTTATGCAGACTTGGCTTCACATCCCCAAACAGAGACCGCTACTGAGAGTGACACCTCCCCCACATTCCCGCTACTAAAACTTCCAGGAAACCCACCAACTCCAGCACTGCCCTCTGCACCAGTAAGAGAGACCCATAAGCAGAAAAGTGTGAACTTATTTGCAAGCTGTCATCACAGAAGCCACCCAGCACTCCTGTCTCCTGCTTACCATTAGCTAGAAAAGAATGAGGGCTCTCCATACAAGGACTAAAACAATTAAATTAAAAAACAAAAAAATGCTTGCTGTCTTTTGTCACATCTATAAGCATCTTCTTTACAATGGGGAAAAAAAGTCCAAATACCTCTGAAAACTACTGTAAAACAGGCAGGAGACAAGTAAATTATGTCAAGTAAGTGACAAGTTACCCAAGTAAGACCAACATGACAGAATATCATCTAGGAAAGATCACATTGACAGGAAAATACAAGGAATAAAGGGAAGTACAGTCAAAAAGGCAAAGCTGATGAGAAATTACTACTGAAAGTTTTCATTGTAGACATTCACCCCAAAGCGACCATTTAACAGACCTTTAGACAGCCACACTGCTTCAACTGCAGCAAGCACAAAAAATTTCTTTGCATTATTTTCCTCTTAATGCTTATTTCAAATCGACAGAAGTAGCAGTATATCAAAAGCAAGTAATCCACAGGAGAACATTACAAGCATGTAATAAACAGGGCAACACAGAAGTCTTCTTATCCGAAAGTTACTCTCTCTAGATATCCCATCCCACTCATGTGAAATATGAAAGACATTTATTTTAGCCCAATGTTTTCAATTCTAAGAGATATAAAACTGTCATCAGCCTATTGGTCTGCAGACATTAAACTTCAACTGCTGTCACCCATCTCATGCACACTAATCCTGCTGAAAAGATGCTGGAATGAGAGCCACAGAAACCAAAAGCATGTATTTACTTGCAAGCCAGAGCTAACAGCAGCTCCTCAATCCCTGTTCCTAGATGATAAACTGCTCAGGCCTGGAGAGCTAATGGATAGAGGGGACAGGCCAGACCCACACCCACCTCCATGCCAAAACCCCCAGCAAGGGAAGGCCTTAGAGGTAACCGCACAGCAAAACTTTCCAGCAAGGCAAAACTCAACTTGGAAAACAAACAATCCATCCCACCTGGAAGCAAAAACCAACCTTCAGTCCGTTTTATCTGGAGTTGGGCTTCCATCAGCCTATACACACATCTCATCACCAAGCCTCTGCCCATCTGGTTTATTGTTGAACAGAACTTCACAGCAGCATAGAGAACTACACTTCCAAAGGAATAAAATGAAAGGAAGTACAAGCACAGAATTCAATCACATGCAATATTAATATTAATCACAGTATTTACACAATGACTGCAGGTAACACAAAAGCACTGTCCCCTTCAAAGCATGCCTCCTAAGGTGACTGCTCCCATGCCTTGTCAGCTGTAATAGGTTATGGCCCTTCCATGAGGAAAATAAGTCAACACCTTTGCAGCAAGAATAAATTATATATTATTGGTCTTTGCTGGCCCTAAAAATAAATACTATCCTTCAACAGGTGAAGCACAAAGTTATTTCATTTTCCAAAAGCAGCAACAGTACACTCTACATTATACTTGTTTGTGTGTCTAGCAAAAGAACCTTGTGTGCCTGATAACTTTATACTTTATGTGCTCAATACGAAGCAACAATCCCTCCCGCCCTACAGCCGCCGCACAATTAAGAGCTCGCCTTTTAAAAGTTACAAGGCTTTTGTGGCTGAAGGAGTAGTTCATTAGTCACAAGAGCTCCTTTTCTTGAACTCAGGCAATTAACACTCTGTTGCCTGTTCCCACAATGGAAACAAAAAGAAACATTGCAAAACTGCCCGCCTCTTGTCTCCCGAGAAGAAGTGGGGTGATCCCATTAATCTGGTTTGGCTGCCTTCTCGCAGCACCATGTGGAACTGTTTTGGCTGATTGCAGCAAGGTCCATTACTCACATCTGCCTCCCCTTTGTGTGCGCACCCTTGCAAACACTGTGATTACTGTTCCACCCATGAGCAAGCCAGGGAGCAGCCTGCTGCAAGGCAACAGCTGATGCAGCTGCCAGATAGCCAAGCTTTCTGATGACAACCTCCTACTCGGTTACGAAACAGGAATGCCTAGCACCTTACGGTCTGACAGTCACCAGGGAGGAATAAGCACAGGGACATGACAATCACCAGCCATCAGCACCCGCTGATGAATGACAAGCTGAATGACATTAACAAGCTGAATGACACGACACTAACAGAAAGAAGCTGATGGCGCATACACCTTTCCATCATGGACAGATCCCCGGGAGTCACTACTGGATTCTCCTAGGAGATGCTGTCATTATTTGGATGCATAAATTACTTCATTTTAAAAAGCCCCACAACATTTCCATCACGAATTCTATCTGCTTAAAAGTTACTACTTTAATTATTTTCCGCAGCCCTCAGAGTGCCTTCAGTGAACCAGGACGTACTGTCTTGAGGCACCTAATAGAACAGGCATTTTAAAGCACATCACAACTGAGTCAAAAAACAAGGTGTATCAACGGAGCAGTCCAACACCAAATCTTTGAGCTTCTCCATAATTTTATAATCACTTTAAATATCTAAAGCAATTGCTTGAAACAATTAGCTGCTTGACCCATTATCATTATTTCGTATCTTTCAGCCCTAGTTATGATGCTACTTCCCAAAATAGCACAGACCTCAGAGTTCAAGTGCAACACCCCAACCATAACAAAGCCAAAAGTTCAATCTTAAGATCATCAGTGGCAAAGCTGAGGGCTCTGTCTGAATCAAAGACAAGTCCAAAATACCATTTAACTGACCAGCAGACCTACCACCTTCCTAGACAAAAAGCAGAACAGGAGAGCGCAGGGAAGAGTCCTACAAGTACCTCACCCAGTCCATCTGACATCCTCATTTTTCGTGATGATGAAGAAGCAAGACTGTGAACAGATATTCCACCCTCCTAGTGGGGTGGTGTCAAGATATTTCTGACCCTCTGCTGAAGCTCCAGACAAGTCTCCATGATATCTTTAAAGTAGAAAAAGCACAAAAAAAGTACAAAAACCACAGCAAAGCACCATCAGGAATTTGTTGAGAAGTCACTGAATTTGCCTCTTTCTCAAAGCTAAATTTGGGTGGGGCTTTTTTTTTTTTTTTTTTGGGAGAAATCTGTTACAGAGTACATTTTTTTTTGGTGCAACTTCCAGACAGTGCATAACTCCTAGGTGCAAGAAGCATCTCAAGGGAAGGCCCATGCATATGTGGCTAACAAAGCTGCTGGGGGATAAGGGGCAGAATGAAAATAGTTCAAATCTTAACCAAAAATTAGCTTTCAGAAGCTAACACATTTTTGAGATCACCCAATGACAGAGAAGAATAATAAAGAGCAAAATATAATTCAGTAAAGCCACAAAAGATAATTAAGTTTCCAACTATCATTTTAACACTGTCTTAACCCTTGGAAAATTGAGGATGATATTGGACAATAAAATTTACATGCATTATGCTCAATTATACATGTGTTAGAAACCACACGGTCCATTCAGTATGCTGCAGCAAGCAAGCCATGTTAATTTGAGCAAACCTGGAAGCGTGCACACAACCTGACAATCCTGGAAATCATCACTTCCATGAAAGGCAGCTCAGCACAAGTCTCCAGACATGCCTAGCACATGACTGACTACGTAGAGCTAGAATTCCTCTCCAAACATATCACCTCGAGAAGACAGTAATAATCTTACTACAATAAAAACTGGCACATATTGTTGCTACTGGTACCTTGAACACATCCAATGGGATTGTCCAATTGTCTTATTTGAAGATATAATTTTATACACCAAAAATGCTAACTCACTTGGAACTTATACACCTGTGGTCTAAAAAGACAAGTTATGAGGAGATAAAACCAAAACCAGCAAGATATAAAACATTATTGGCAGGTTTCATTTCCAAGTCCTTGTTTTAACCACATATAGATTTATTTATCCACTGTTATTGTATGAAATGGAATAAAATAAAAAATGTGTAACACGAGGAACACCGCGATAGTGATGTATTAATTTTAAATTAAGATAAGAATGGCATAAGGCAACAAAAGAACACTTTATCAGCTCTCAGAGGCTTTGTTTCTCAAGGCTCTACTTCAGTCATCTTCTCTTGATGTTTTAAAATCTGAATAAAAGTACAATTGGCCAGAATCCTACCAGTCAGCATCACTCTGGTACACCTAGTCCCAAAGCAGTAAGGAACCAAATATTAAATTAGCATGAAACTATCATAAGAACAACCATAAAAATAGATCTCCTCACCCCTCAGAGCACGCACTGGCAGTGTGTACCTGCTATGCAAGGACAGCACCCACCTCAGTCCATCTGAATGCTCAGCCTCAGCACTGCATCAAAATGCACCCTCACAAATAAGCAATGAAACTCATCCTCAGTCAAACACCAGTATTACATATTCCTCCAAGATTATCCTTAAATTATAATCATAACTGAGGGCAAAATATGTTCTTACCGTTTTTTTTTAAATGCAGTGATGCCTAATATTATGAGGAGATAAAACCAAAACCAGCAAGATATAAAACATTATTGGCAGGTTTGATTTCCAAGTCCTTGTTTCAATGACATACAGATTTATTTATCCAATGTTATTGTCTGAAATAGTGTGAAGTAGGCATAGCTAAGAGAAAAGATGAACTTTTGAAATACAAGGAAAAAACTACAATGCTTTTATGTTGACACAGGGATTATATTTCACAAGAGGTATAACATTACACCCTCTGGTAAAAACAAAGTCCAAATACCACAAGACATACTACAAATTTTGATGAAAAAGACTACAAACACACAGAATTTATAGCATATCTATCTTTTGTCTCCTCTTTCTTCCAGAGTTTCCATTACAGCTCACCTTAGGAATGTCAACAATTACTAAGTCTAACTTTTGGCATAATATTTTTATAATTCTGTTTCGTGAAATTGACAGAATACAAATAGATTCTAGCATCTTGCAAAGGATGCAGTGAAGCAGTGACTAGAACGAGACAGGGAGGGAGGGAGGGAGGGGAAAAAAAAGTTTCATGTCAGAGCATGTATCTGTACTTCACTAGGTTCCCACTTTTCCTCTGCAACATTCTCTGGGCACATCTCCATCCACTACACATGTTTTTCAGGCCACATTCTTCAGGCATGTCTGAACTTGTTCTTAGAGCCCTCTACTTAGGGCAAGTCCTATTGGGGAGGGTGGGGAGGGGGGAAGAGGAGGGGAAATAAGTCTTCATCCCTTTTTGATCCCTTCTCCCTCTCCTGCACGTCCAAGCACACACGCCCTCAGCAGTGTAGTGCAAAGGTACCTGCTCAGGTACAGCATTCCGCCTCCTGCAAAACTTTGAGTCCTTCTCTTCTGGCTTGAAAAGCACCTGCACCAGAGAAGGTCTCTTTTATTTAATGACAAAATGGGCTTATTGCAGAGCTTTTAATAAAGCATCCACCCAGCCAACTTCATTTTGCTAAAACAAGACTGTGAGATAAATAAACACAACGATAAAAGGATGGCAACCTAAGCAACATTTATTCTGCACACCCAAGACAGAGACATCAGGATGATTAGCCCAGAAGCGTGTACCAACACTTGCTTAGCAGAAACCTTAGCCCTCGATGAGCACCAATTAAGTTCTTTCCTTTGATCAAGGAGCAAGATAAGATCACATTTATGCCACAAAGCTTTGGTTGCAACAACACACCATGCACTTTGCTTACCTACACCTAACTACTAGTATAAGAAACAGTCAAAAAATATTTTGTCATTACAGTGACAAAGAACGTTATTCACTCAAAAGGGTGTATAGAGAAGCACATATAGGAAACTACTTTAACACAGTACTGATCCAGTATTACAACAGAATTCAGCCAGGTGCTGAATGCATGCCTGTAGACCAGAGTTACAGAGGTCAGTGATCTGATCTCACCAAATTGAACACAGATGCTTCGTTTTGTCCAGCATGTGTGATGTTTGATGAAAATTAGCTACATTTTAATAGGTAATTAATGTTTAAAGCCAGTGAAACAGATCAGGCTCCTTCAGTGTACCTCCTGCAGATCCTCCAAGCTGTGAAATGTTATTGCTTGTACTCTGAAAACATGGAGGCAGGTGTATGGAAACCCCTCATGCAAAGGAAGCATGGCCCAGGGACCTGAATGACAGACTCAGACTCCAAAGTCATCCCACTCTGGTAATGAGAGCCCAAATGACACAAGGACTCTATACCAGGTCTAACATCAGCCAGAGACCCACAGTCAAACAGCATTTTTATTTGAATCTCCTATTTCTTACTACAGCCCTGTGAACAAACACACTAAAATCTTGAGCCACTCCATCACCACAAGGAGCTGGGGCCTGAAGAACTGCCAGAAATGTGTGAGAGGCTGCTATAGTGACCCCAGTTCAATTAACTCCTGTCCACCCTTCCATGCCTCTCCTCAAATGTCCCCTGCCATTGTCAGTACCTCACTACCTCCTCCTTTTGACAGGACTTCCTTGGGGTGTGTGGAGGACAGAGCAAGGAGAAACAGTGCAGATACATCATTCCTTTAGGAAGGCAAGATTTGACTGTGTGATACCATTAGGCAAAGACAAGGTGCAAATTCAGAACAATATCACCACTTTCTATGGAAAATATACAATGGAAATCAACATCTTTCACTTAATTCACAGAGGCACTGTTTAGATATTCATTAATATGCCTTCAGTGTGAAGCATCAGTGAAAATCTTGTCCTAAGATGACAGAGCAAACCAAAAACTGAGCAGTCTTGCCACCTCTTCTGCAATTCCCTGACCGTGACCAGTCATCATCTGTTAGACATGCCTGGAAGGAGCTCCATGTCTTAAACCAGGCAATTCAGAAATTTTGATTTAAGAGACAAAAAGGAACAAACAAACACCACCCAAAAAGCCCCACATACTTTTGAGTAATAGGCTGGATTCACACTTCATTCATAACTGCAATTCATTCTGTAGCACATGTTGAGTAACAGCTTTTTGTTGGGGTCTTTTACTAAAGAAAACAAATCATCATGGCAAATTTCAGCATACATTTTTATTCAGTGCCCTGTACTTTGTCTTTCTGTAGCTCTTGCAATGTGCTAATGAGTATAAAAGCAAAGAGAGGCATGATTCTCGTTCAAGAAGTTTTGCATGCTGAAAATACAGGGTGTTCCAGGCAAGAAGTGCAGTGAAAGAACACATAACAAGAGTTCTGAAAACCTGGAGCCCAAGCAATATTTCATCAAAAATGAGGCATTTCCTATAGAAGTTTAGATCCTCTGATATAGAAGAACAGATACTAATTATTTCCTGACCCTCAAGTTTTAAAGAAAGAAGGAGAAAAGCAGCCTGCACAATGGCCAATCTCTGGACCTTTAACTAGGCAGTTTCACTATATTCTGTGAAGTTACAATCAACTTTCCACTAATGCCTGTTGTGATTTTTAGCTCTTAAAATAGTGCTTTTCCAGATATTATGCTGACAGCATTCAACTTTTAGACTTTCTGATGTTCAGTTATAGTAGTTTGAACAGCAATTTAACAGCAAATAAACAGAGCTGACTGTGAATATGAAAAGATCAAGGGGAAAAAAAAATCACAACCCACAACCAGCTCAAGACAGTGCAACACAGTAAAAGCCCATGAAAATGTGATCTAAACAAAAGAACACAGAGACCAACTTTGTGTTTTCAGACGTGTTCACTCATCTTAGCAACAACGCATGAATAACTTTAAGACTGCAGTAGTACAAACTTGTTGTGCAAGTTTTTACTTTGTTTCAGTCCACAAATAAATATAAATAGATGTATTTAGTATATTCCATCTTTTGCTAGTAAAACATTATGGGCAAGCTCGGATGTGCAAAGAGTGGTTATTCAATACCATTCTCTGACCTAATTAACAAATACTCACACAGAGTATTTTTTAGGTAACCAAGAAAAGTTTAGGAAAGAGATTGTTCTGGGTCCCAGGCATGGGCAGCTCTCCCTGCTATTCCTCACTGAAAGCTAAATACTCCTGTCTTACAAAATAACCAGGGGCTTCTTAGTGTTAGATTTTCCCAAATAACTTGAACACAACAGCATTCATTTGAGAGCGCCTAAAAAGAAAAGCTAAAAAATAACTCCAGTACTAAGCATCACCCATAATTTGTTCTAAAATCCAGCTCTGGTTTGCAGCTCCCAGCACACACAGTTAACATGACTGACCTTCTTGAAATCTCCCTGGGTAAGCAAGATAGCTCTAAAAAAAGAACACCAGGCCCTCACGACTAATTGCTAACTATTAATAAATTAGCATATTTCTCCCTCTTCTCCCAGACATACCTATAAATGTAGCTGCCCGACAGCTTTACCAGGAATGGAAATCTGAGTATTTCATGACATATGCAGGAATAAGTAATGTCTATGAACTACTGAGAAAGGGAATAACTGAACCTGGAGCGCAATAATGAGCCCAAAGCAGACACGTGATCCCCAGCCAGCTGAGTCTACAGTGACAAAGGCCAGACTGTAATGGAGCCTCACAACAACAGAGGCTTCTAACCACAAGCATGTCAAACTGTCTGTACTGTGTAAAATTTTGCTTGAAGTCACAACTCACACAAGCATGTGAAGCCTCGGGAAAGGGGGAAGAGACAGATCAGGCTACAGCAAACAAAGAGGAGGCACAGCGATGCTCTCTAAGATGACAGTGACATTTCTCACACAGGAGCTCTATGACAAACGCTGCTTTCCTCTTCCTCACATCTTTTGAGGAATGACCTTAGCTGAGGGGTTTCCAGTAGCCAGGGGCTTCTGAGACCGGAAGAAGTTTCACCATACCTTCAACTGTCATTATGCCAGTAAAATTAAGTCACTTTTACACAGTGTACTGCAAAGGCACGGCAACTTCTGTGGCCACTCGCCTGCCCTGCAACAAGCTGACTAACTCTAGGAATACCTCTTGAGGAACTCTCAAGAAATTCAGGCACAAGAGAGTGAGTACTGTGATATACAGGTGAGGACTTTGAGCCCCCAAGCATATTAAACTGCACAAAAGCAAGACCACAGGTCAACTACAACACTATCCAGACGTTAGTCTGTACCACAACAAGGATTAATTCAAAACAACCCAGAGAAACAAACCCCAAACACATCTTTTCACAGAGTTAGGAAACAGTGCAGAAAATACTGATCAATGAGCAGAAACTCCATGCCAGACCAGGCACAAGTAAACCAACACAGCATCCTAGGCAAATACATACCTTTTCATGGCTGAATATGGCCCCTAAATACTATCTGAATTCATTGTCCTGTAAGAGAAACCTTAAACTACATCATCACTTGTTGCAGACAGAAATCGAGGTGGTGCTTATAGAAAAAAAAAAATCAGATCATTTTCAAACACTGATGCTGTAGCTAAAAAGTCATCACATCCTTGAGCAAAGCCTGAGAAACGCTGCATGTACACAGAAAATCACTAGCAATAAAAGCACAAGCCTTCCTCTGCAGCTTCAGTTTAACTAGACCAACTCTTATTAGCTGCATAGCTGCTATTGCCAGTACAGCACCCTGTGCCAGAAAAAACACCCTTGTTCACAAAAAATAGCAGCATTATAGTCTGAATTAGCAAGAGAAGACAAGCAACTGTGTTTTGCACCAGCTGTTGTTAGTAACAATGAACAGAGAACTTTTTATTTAAAATCTGACTACAAACATCTAAAAATATTTACGTTCAGCTTACCACTCCTTGCTAGGTTCTATTTTAAATTCTATATAAATGCTTCTTACAGTATTTACCAAGGACTGAACAACTCAAAATCTCAGAGCAAAGCTCTTCAGAACAAGAGTTACCTTGTTAAAAAAGTTAATTAAAAGCAACTAAAAAAAAAAAAAAACAACCAACCAAATGAAAAAGCAAGAGCAAATAAGCTGTCCAGCAGTGGTCATACAGCCCACTTTGAGCTTTGCTTTTAGGGGTTTGTTTCATGGAAAAGGGTAAGTTTCCAGGGTTCCTTTTGGTTTGGAAAAGTTTTAAGAAAAATTTTAATTTATCAAAGTTTGATTGAAGGGGATGGCAGGGGGGGAGTGGGGAGAAGGGGAAATGTTCCTGGACAAATATTTTCAGTTTCACATTGAACATTAATATGGACTGTCAGACCACTTATTTCCACCATTCTCTACATTTTGCCAAGATATTTTTTATCATTGTATGGTAAGTAAGAATCATTATCTGCAAAACCAATCTCCCCACTGAGAGCTGGCATCTCCCAGCAATTTTTATGTCATGCTCCTAAAATACATCTCCACAGCACTAACTACTGGCAGCAGATACCACCAGCCAAATAATTTTTCCCAGAGTTCAACCAGTTCAGTTAAGACCATGGCATCACTTCTCACAGAAGGCACGTGCAAGAAAACAAAGAGCATAAGCTCCCCTCCAATCACTTGTTCATAAAACTAATCTTGAGAATTAAATGTAATATTCATAAGGTAAAATTAAATTGGTCTTGGTCAAACATGAAACCCAGTGGTTGTGAACTACACAGTAAATAACTATTTCAGATTGAAAATAAACTATGAAACACTGTGCTAATAAGGCTGTTAGCTAGCTATTAAAGCGTCTATCTTCATGTGCAGAGATGAAAGTATAACCATAAAGAAAATTTTTCCACACCTCATTTCTTTATTACAGTCTTGTCATGCAGGGAGTGACACAAAATGACTCTGTGTACTAAACAAGTCGAACGCTTACCTAGAAACTGAAAAACAACAGCACAAACAAAAGTCACCAGCAGTCTTTCATTTATTCCTTTACATTTCAAAGTACACGTGTTTGCATTAGTCAGAAGATCCACCTCTCAACTACAGCCAGCCCTCAAATTATTCTGCATAACACTAATTGAGGGTCCAGCTGAAGAGTTACCTGTTCAAGGAACCTGCAAGTAAAATAAATTATGCAAGAAAGGAAGCCAAGCATGCTTAAGAATAATAAAGGCGTTTTAAATGATTAGCAGGTTTACTCTTTAATCTGGCAAGGTAACAAACTTTCAGCACCCAAGAGAAAAAACACAATGAGGGAAAAGCTTTATATAAATATCCCACATGCCAAAGCAAAAGGCTTATTTCATTGGAACAATGCAGTCCTGTTTAAACCAATACCAAGCATAAAAAAAGAGAGATCATTCTGGGGAAGTTATTTATATGTTAACGCATAACTTCACAGCACGTTTCTGTGGAATCCTCTCCTCACAAAGGCTGCTTGGACAGTCCCTCACTGGCACCGGCCCCTTCAGGCACATGTTCACGCTCAGGAGGGCTGGGAGTATCCATCTCTCGCTGTCTGAAAACATGAGTCTGCTTTCCAAATTTGCCTGAGTTTAGAGCGGCGCTGGTGCCAAGCGCTGACCGCAGGCACGCAGTCCCGCCAGCACGATGGTCCCGGGACACGGCAGTAATGGCTGCTGGCAGCGAGCGCCGCTTCCAGCCCGGGCAAACTCGCACCCCTCAAAACATTCCTAACTTCTCATCAAATTGAACTCCAGCTAAGCCTGTGAAAATACTTTATGTAACCAAAGAGGATCACACTAAAACGCAATGCCGCAAGAAAAAAAAAAAAAAAAAAAAAAAAAAAAAACCCTCCAGAAACCATAAATCCCCC
>VXAX01000398.1:198726-281326 GCA_013399835.1 Leptocoma aspasia | reverse complement strand
GTATATATTATTTATATTATAAATAATAATAATAAAAAAAACCAACTGTCCGATTTCTAGCAACACCAGATTAAAAAATGACACTTTTCCTTTGAATGCCTTCAGATGCTCTGTAGGTTATCCTACAGTATCTATATTTAGCCAGTATCAACTATTAGGAAAGATGTCCATTCCTTTTCTCTGCTTGCAGCCTTGCATGGAATTCATTGCTCTGCCAAGGACCCAGCTACCAACTCTCCGGAAGTGCATGGTTTTTCTTTTGTTACCATTTTCCAGTGGTAAAAGTGATTTGATTTGAGAATATGATTCAGACCAATTGTTTGCTGATTCCCTGTTTTGTTTTCTTCCTTTTTATTTCCTCTTGCAGGCCAGGTTTTCAAAGGGCTCTCAGGGCAGTTTGCCTGACAACACAGAGCTCAGTATGGACCATGATCTTGGTTTCACAGTCTTGGGCACAGCAAAATGCACCCTTCCACCCCAGAGGAAAGACAAAAGAGTCTTTTGTCTAAACCCATAGCCACATCCTGTCAAGATGGCAGAAGAAGCTACACAGTGTTTGTCACCTTCAGGTTTCTCTCCTGGCAGCTGATCAGCAAGAGAAGGGCAGATGACTTTCCACAACAGAAAGTCTGTGGGAATAAATTATCCTTTCAAGAAAAAAAAAAAAAGTGTATTTGGATAATTGAAAAAGCTTAGCATCATTTCATCAGCTATGTTGGCAGCACTCTGGCTTAACAGTGCATTTATCATTTTTTCTAAACATAGTCTGGTTGACCCTGCCTCTTAGGCCTTAGTTTTCCATACCAAATCTGTGAGCTACCAAGTTACCTGCCTGGACCTGATTTTTTTTTGACATATAGATGGTCATATGCTTGACAAAGTAACCAAAGTGGACAACAAGAATGGCAAGTTTTTAACTAGCTTGAGGGTAAGAGGCAATAGATGATCTAGCACAAATACCTACTGATATAGAGAGAACATACCAAAATTCCTTGAACAGTTGAGAGTTAAGTGAGTCTGGATCAGGTTATATCTTCCCATCACATTGCTGCTTTTGTCCCCAGCTGCTGCACCACAGTCTGTCTGTTGCCAGACTTACTTCCACCCACCAGAGCTATGCCTTCATGTCCCTCAGCATTGTGCAGGTTTGCAGAGACAGCCGCTCCTTTCTCTGGGAGAGGTAACTGCTGCTACTCATCTCTAGGGGGATGAGTAAACAACTGCTTAGCCAAAAGTCACATACCAAGTTCAAAAATGTGGGTTTTGTTCAGGGCCACAAAAAGCTAATTTTCTTACTGGATCAATTTTTTTAGGGGCGTCAGCATATTGCAGTTTGTATTTTTGAGTGGAAGGGATGTTTATGTTTGGCAAAGCACTGTCTAAGCAAGTTTACATTACATTACATTTTAATTACATTATTCATGAAAGGCTCAAGATTTATTTATTTCATATTCATAGCTGAAAGCTGTGAAAATTGACAAATTTAATGTATGCAGAACAAAAGCCAGTATGTGGGTAGAAAATCCACTGTTTGCCTCTACTGACAATCCACAGATGGGGAGTTAGGTGCTCATCCCTAAACTTTTGTTAGTCATAATGCTTCAGAGACCCCCTCAACTACTGTCACTAAAAAAAAAAAAAAAAATAGGATTTACCTTTCAAGCATTACCTTAATCACACACACAGGCTGCAGAAGTCAGTAGGACTTTTTGCACAACAACAAGAAAATTTTACCCTAGGTAACTGGAACTGAGAATGTCCTGGTAAGGTCAGTGAGCATTAAAGTTCTTTTGGAAATTGCAACAGGTAACTTAACTGAGTCAGAGTGAGTCAAGTTCAGAACTGGGTTTGGTTCTATGAACATGTAATTAAAAAAACTCATACTAGTGGGAAACTACTGTTGCACAAGGATCAACATCCTATTTCTCACTTTGATACCAGTACTGTTAATGATGTATCTCTTCTATACATGAGAGTGTGGGAGATCTTGGTGCAGCCTGATGAGAGAAATAGGCCAGCCTAATGGTGTTTTGAATACAAGGTTATGCCTGGTTTATCAGTAAGCAAAGTTAGGTTAGGAAGACCTACATATATGGCTGTATTTATAATGGATCTATCAGATTTATTATTTTTTCCCCATAATAAAGTTCCTGCACTACTTGTTTCCTAAGGATAGGAGTTCTGTATTTGCATCATCCTTGTCATTTTCCATTCAGCATTAAAACTACCTACACAAAGTTCCTAGTTGAGTGAAAGTTGCCACTGCCTGCTGCTATAGGTGTGTATATAGATGTCTGCATATAAATATATGGCTATGAAACTATCTGACTCTCAGGTAAACAAAGCACAAAAGCAATTTGTGGAAAATTTAAAAACTCACCAATATCAACATATAAAGTGAAATCCAAAGTCAAATGACAGCATTTTTGTATAGAGAAATAGAAAAATTATTTTATCTGGTCTTCACTTCCCTGCCCAAAAAGCACTCGAGAGGAAAGATTTGTCTTGAACATACTTCATCAGTGAGTTTGATTGGCTGTGGAAGACTTCCATTCCCAAATGGAAAACAAACAACTTCTGGGAGTTTAGCACTAGCAAGGAGACATTTATGGTGCTAGTGCAGGGAAACCACTTTGCAAAATTTCCAGGAGCAGTGTCTGCCCCACCAGCTGTGGATGTTTGTCCAGCAGTCATTTATCACAGGCACACAGAAGCAGAGTGGGACCCAATCCTGCCTGGTGCCTGGAGGGCTGGAGGGAGCGAGATGTGGCACAGTGCAGGTGAAGCAGAGGTGGCACAGCTGAGTTCCTGGCTCAGGACCAGAGGAGGGGGCTGAGGGACCATTCATCTCCCTTCAAGCACCATGCTGCTTTGGGCTGAGGAAGTGTGACGAATGAGGGTGCAACGGGCAACTGGTGCAGGAGGAAAAAGGGTGCTGGAGCAGAAGGGATGTCCCCACCACCCCCAAAGCCACACACAGATGGTAGAAGCCTCCTCCTGCTAAAGAGATACCTGTGGGGCAAGGGCAAGACCACCTCTCATATATCAGTGGTACTGTCTGCACAGCCTGGGCCATATTTGCCTAGAAACTTGCTCAAAATAAGGTCTAAGAGAGATGAATTTATGGGAGGAAAACCAGAGTTATTCCTACGTGGAGCATCTAGGAATATTGTATATTTTTATTTGAAGACCTTGATTCAAGAAGCCTGTGTTCTGCCTAAATCACACTAACTCTTCCTCCCCCTTTTACTTAAGTCTTCAGACATCAGAAAACGGCAGCCAAAGGGATTTAAGGCCAAGTTGACTATCCTTTCAAGAGCAACAGTAGAACCACGAGCTAGAAACATTTATTTTAAAAAGCTATGTGACCTTGACAAGAAAATTTTTTGCTCAGTTTTGCAGTCTTCGTGCTCCTCTTTTTTAAAGGAAGTTAGATATACAAGTATTTAATTCACCCATTTTTCTTAATAGCCTAAATTTATCTGCAGACTCTGAAATGTAAGAAAAGTGCATTAACTCTACCTGCTAGAGCTTTTATTGCAAATGGAAGTTATTTTTTTGGAAGATGAAAAGCGTAATAGGAATTCAAACAATTCATTTGAATATCTGTTTAGCTTTAAAAATAATATCTTAAAGCAGAGAAGAAGGTTTGATTTATTTTTTTTACTAATTGTCATCTATTTAAAGTTTTAAGTAGAATCGGCAGCAGTATCACAACTGATTATTGTAGAAATCCACCTAATCAGGAATGAAAAACCCCAGTAACTTAAGCAACAGTTTCTCTAGAAAGCTAGAAAGCCAACTACTATTGTAGTATCTTCTACAGAATTCTCAAATCTTCACATCTTCAGACATGCTGCAAACATTAATGAGCAGCCTCTCAAAATACCTGTGGTCTTGTGGTTAAGACAGCCCAACACTGTTTCAAAAGGAAGATATTCAAAGCCTTGCTCTGTCACAGCCCAGCTCATACAAAACTAAGACTGATCCTGACATTCTTTATGATTAGGGATGAGAGTAATTCTGTTAAATTCAGTGAGAAGAATGTGCCTAAATGCTTTCATATTAAGGGGATTTAAGGATATCTTTGGGTTCAAAGTCCAAACAACAATCCTGCAGCTGTTAACAGCCTCATCTCTGACTGCCCATTGGAGCACCTGAGGAGATTCCAAAAATAATTCCATGTACTCCCTTGCAAAGGGAGGATCTGTGGCTGAGGGTCTGATCTAAGAAATAGAGCAGAGGTAGGAAGAAAAGCAGTAATATCATAAAATACATTTTTTGAACTACTGCCACAGCTCTCTTGTCACACATCTGCCCAGGCCCTTGATCCAGGCTCAGCTCTACAGAGCAATGACTATTTTTGGACCAAGGGCTTTTCTGGTTTCAGGTGCTAACTTTGTTCACTTCTCTGTGGCACGTGGGGATCCTGAAATAATAGGCATATTCAGAGTAGGTCTGATCAAACCAGCTGGGTGAAAACACTGGGGCTTCATCCACCACCTGGGTGAGCCACAGGCTGTGGGGCATCTCAGTTCAGCTCCCCTCTCTTCCCTACAGGATTTCAATTTGCTTCCTGGGGCTGTGTACGGGTATAGGTTTCACTCCCTAGTCCAGGCCTAGCAATATTTCTTAACACACTGGCTCAGCTAGTTCTTCCAAATCTTTTTAGATTTTGTGGTTTATACCCTTTATGTGGCCAGCTTTCCTCAGGTGTTGTCTCTGCAATCTGAGGAGAAAGCACACACCTCTGTGGCCCTTGCCCTGACAGCAAGTGCTGTTGGTGCTGGCAAAGTACCACTATTATAAAACATAGCTTGAAAATTAAATGATAAATCACATTCAACAATTTGCTTGGAAAATTACAGCTTTTTTTATCATCATTGCTGAGGAGTGTATACCTGTCATTCCTTTCTTCAATGAGCAGCATTGAAATATTTCCTGTATATTCATCACAAGCTTTTTCATTTAATAAATTACTACATTATGCATAATACTTCCTTAGATTGGATATTACTCTTGTTTCTGTAAAGAGTTGACTCATTGGTTGTGTTGAGCCTGGGATGCAAAGTGAAGCCCCAGGGAAGAGAACCTCTGAGGAATTAAGAGGAAAAAGTGGTCACTTAATCCCCTGAAAATATGGCTTTGCAGAGACCAAAGACTAGGTCTGTCCTTTGAATCAATGACTGCTCTGAGGGCAATAAAAGTCACAAACAAATGTTGGTACCACAAGTGTTGGAAGACCTTATAAATCATATGAAAAAGGTTAAAACAATTATCTGAAGTACAATAGACCTTTTTGAAACATACTGATCTTCAAAAACAGGTTTACAGCCTCCCTTCTGGACAATAATTTTCATAGCAGAAGTCTGGCAAAAAGCTTTAGAAACTGCATTCAGTAAGTATTCTTTGTCTCCACTGCATGGATAATTATGTTTCCTTTCCCCCCACTTTCAGGACTTTTTCCTCAACGTTTGATAATTTAATTAGAAAGTGTAGTGTCAGGTAAGAAGTTTATCAGACTGAATAGCAAGTTTCTGCAAGAATCATGCTTTTAGTAAAAGACCACTTTGGTAACAGCATCCTAAACATGAAGCAGGAAAATTTGAGAAAGGTTAAAAAAAAATCCCAGGGCATATAAAGACTTGAATGTTATTAAAAAAAAAAAAAAAAGTCATGTAAACAGCTTCAAAACAGCATACTCAGTGGACAGAAATTAGGCCAACACATCAAATATACACTGTTTGTTGTTGATGCCTGAGGACACAAAAATACTTGGAGTCTTTGGCTTTTCTGTGTGTACAAGATGATGGCAGAAACCAGACAATGGGCTGATGTTTGTTCTTCGAACCCAACCACCAGATGAGCGAAGTTGTTGTTTTTAAATATTTTGTGTTTTGTTGGAAGGCTAGCACCTCTCACATGCTCCTTGAAAGAGAAACAGCAATACAAGGATCTGTGGGAGTTCAAATCCTCGTTTGGCTCTTGATTGTCCATCCCTACCACACAGACAGAGATGTATTTGCAACATACTTGTTTGGGGCCTACTGGTTTTTAATTGTGATTTTGGTTTAGTTTATTAAACTATCTATTTTTCATGGTCATGGGAAGATGTAGAGACCAAAAACTCTAACTGAGCAAAGCACAGAAAGGTGTGGTGTGCTGAGCACATTAGCAGCAGTGGCCTTTGGCACAGGCTCATGTCAAAGCTGTTTTCACTACACAGCCTGGCCAAAGCATAGCAGTTCTGCTATGTGCAGACAATTATTTGTAAGGACCTCTACTTTTGTTTTCCCCAAATGATGTACCTTCACAAGAAAGCAGAAGGGAATTGGCCCAGCCACTGGGAGATGCTTGTTTTAATACCAAATCCCATGTGAGCATCTGAACATCAGTACTCAAAAGAACTCTCTTATGATCAGCCTTTCTTCATGGCTTCCCTCCCTTTCTGAAGTCAAGAGGAGAGATCACCAGAATGCAAATGTGCTCTGTTGGGAAGGGGGTGGAATGAAATCCTCCTCCACTGGCATATATGCGAAGTTCCTTTCTACCATTAGAGATATTTATGCATTAAGACCTTCCAGTGTTCTTGAAATACTTGTCTTTTAATTTACAACTTGATTTGGGACCTTTTCTGATGGTTTCGAGGGAGGACTAAAAAGATTTTGATAAAAATTGTGCAAGAAGTGGGAGAAACCAGTGTTCCCGTAAGCTCTTGTATTGTTTGTTTTGCCCTCCATGGTTGAAAACAGAAAAAGTGGGCAGAAATCTCAAAGGTGAAGATCTTCAGGTCCCATGGGACCAAATAAGATGCAATTTAAACTATGACCAAAAAAGATACAACAAGAATTAAACACCAGAAGTGGAAAGGGCACATTTCCATGTGGGATTCCCGTCAGCTTTCTGGGGTAGATTCCAGCTGTGAAAGCCTCAGGAGCAGCTTCTCCGCTCACTGACCCTTTTTGTGGTCAGGATTTGCCCTATAAAGGCCTAATTGACAGTAATGTGAATGGATTCTTAATTCACTGCCTAGAGCAGGTTTATATGAAGCCTGCCTCCTTTGGATCCCTGGCAATTTCCTCTGCACTGTTTGCATCAAAACGTGAACCTCTTCTCAAAAAGGCAAGCATGTACACTACACATGAAAGGAATCAACAGAAACCTTTCTCCCTGAAAAAGCAGGGAAGGGCTAGGCAGCCCTGTGTGTCCTTTGTCTGTGTTCTGAAAGGAGCCAAATTCAATGGAAAAATAAAATACATATCCCAAAGGCTTCGTGACTCCCTTTTCATTCAGTGTTACTGCACTGGAAAATTCTTTTATATAGCAATATTTTACTATCTTTTGACAAAATTCTAGCTTTATTGTGACCAATTGCTCTGGTTTTATTGCACTATTATATGTTTGGTATCTCAATCTGTAGTTAAGGTTGCTGAATGTTTTTGAACAAAACAGGTTAGAAATGGGCTTGAGTCTTTTTCTACTTCTGTGTGTAATCATTTACTAATAGACATAGTTTTACAGTACTGTATATTTGACTGTTTATGACTATGCTCTCTGTTTACTGTCAGTTAAATCATGGATTTTTCCCACTGATTTTCTTGTTTTGAAGACCTATGCTAAAAAGGAAAAAAAAAAAAAAAAAGAAAAGAAAACAAGAAAACTAAGTGTGATCCAGACACAAATCTGCCAATTTTACTGAAGCTGCTGATTCAACAAGGTCTTTCAGAATTTGCAAATTAGGGGGCATGACAGATGGAGCTATTTTTGAAACAGTACCACTAGTCATATGTTTAAAACTGCACTTGTGTTTAAGTGCTTTGTGGAATCAAACTTTAATTCAGCGGGTTAAACTGAGATGACTCATTTAAGGGAAAATATCATATTATGTGAAAAAATATTGCCACTTCCTGGTAAGGCATCAAATAGCTGCTTTTGTTAAAATTCCAAAGATGAGTTTCTCTTAGTTGACGCTACCATTGTAAGTCAAGAAGCTCAAACCTCAGTAATATCATTAATATGAGATACAAGGAGATGCAACCCTACAAGCAGAATTAAAAATGGCTAGTGTAAATAAGAGATGTCTTATTAACTTCTTATGTAAAACCTCTCTAATGTGAAACATGGTTAATTAATGAATTTAGCTAACCTCAACTGAACAAACAATTCTGAAAATGTAGGTCTGTGGCTCTAAATGAAAAGAAGACCAAGCAGAAAGTACTGATGACTGATAATTTACCCTAAATCCATGATTTCTGTAAGCATAGTACAGTGTTGGGTGCTAAGTGCTAAACATCCTGAAATCTTCATCAGCAGTTTCTCCATCAGCAGGAAAATTTTCCAGCCTGTCTTTACATGATCTATTATGCTGCTCCTAACTGCACGTCCCTCCTCTATGTGTTGTCTTCACTGCCGCTTCAATGTGAAGTCTTTAACCACTAAGCAGCTGGCACAACTTGTGTGAACAATTCTTAACACTGGATTTGAGAATATTTACAGAATTTATAAGGATCAAGCAGACATTTTACTCTTAGTATTTAGTTTTATATACAAAATATTTCAGAAACATAAACAGGTGAGGCATTCTCAGCTCTTTGTCAGTCCATATGCTTTTTGCATGAATGCCATTTACAACAGGTAGCTCTTCCAAACACTGTAGCTGCAGGAACAAAAAGTGCAGGTGAACAACATCAACAGACAAACAAACAGACAAAAAACCCAAACCAAAAAAATCTCCCTGTTTAAGTAATACTGTCTTCCTCTACTGAGTAAACAAAAGTCTCTAATGACTGCAGTTTGGGGCTATTTTTCACAAATCTCTCTTAAAAGAAAAGTACAGGAATGTGTTCATGGAGTTAGTGGGATTTTACATTTGATTTATCCTTTCTTTTTATGGCAGCAGAGCATTAGCATTTTCTTTCTTTCTTTTTTCTACCATCTTTCTTTGCATTTTTTTTTAGCTTTTAAAATTGTATTTCAGAAGATTTGCTTACATGTGAAGGTATGAAGTCTTGAAGATATTTGGAACCTTTGAATGACTTCTTGTTGACATCTTCAACTGTTCAATAAAACAGAAATAAGATAAAGTCTGCTGAAACGCAGATGAATTTCGCCCTGGATATATACCACTACATTAAATTTGCTCATAGTCCATTAAAACATTCTGTTCTTGTGCTCATACAGGCAGCTTTGAGATATCACATGTGTGGTTTATGGTAACTTCTGTGCAAACTCTCAGGGTACACAGACCCTTGTTAAAATCCTAAGCAATCACTGTTTCTAAAGACCACAGGGTCTTATTTGAATATTTTTTAACAAACTAAGCCATGTTGGATGGTAATCTCAGACATCCCATGTTGGTCTTGTTACTTGCCAAAATCTGATGAAATTGAGTCGAAGTTGTAAGTAGTGATTGTGACATTTGCTGTCACAATTTGTGGCAAAATATGCATCATTTTTTAAAATGCTTAAGTAAGTAATGCTTTTAAGTAATGCTTCCATAGTAGCCTCTGTTAACACAAAGTAATGTTTTGTGTGGAAAAATAGTGAATGATCTCTCACTGATTTCAATATAAATAAAATTAGATTCAGCACTTTGGACTTCAATAGGTAGGCCAAATAACCAAGTTATAAATTTAACTAAATGGAGCCTCTGAATATTTTGGGAATCTTTACCTACCATTGGTTCCCCATTTAACTCCTCAGTCTACTGAAAACTGACCAATAGGTGATATTAAGAGCTTCCAAATCTATTGAGATTTTGTGTTCACTTTGCATGTGATGTATTGCTTTCATGGTTTTAACTGTACCACAGAATTTGCTTAAAACAGGAGGTTGCAGTAATTACCTCAGTCTTCTTGGTGGCTTCAGCAGTGATGTGGCAGATCTTTTTTAAGACTTTTACAAGTGACAGCCTCTCTATCCAGACAGTTCTTGTGCAATCCTGGTATGTTCAACTTATTAAAAGGACTATAAAGGATTGATCTGTTTTTATTTGTCTGGCTATTTACACACTTCTGAGGAGGAAAAAGAAAGAACTTGAGACAGCAAAGTGTTTCAATGAATCAGTCAGAGCAGGCAATATATATTCAATCTGTACTCAGCTCTGAGAAACTGAATGAATTTATATTAATTTTTAAAATATTTTCTCCATACATGTTAATAATCTATTAAACTTGATTTATTCCTCTTCCTTCAATATGACTCACAATTCCTTAAGCATTTTACTTCTGAAACTCACAGCTTGAAAATTTTTAATGCCTTAAGAGTTCCTGATTTTTGTGGGCTGGTCTTGTGTTCATTCCATAGTGCCAGTGGTGCACTTGGGCTATACAGATGATAGCCTAAGGTTCACCTGTGCCTCAAGGATTTTGTCTTCCAACCAGACCAAGATAACCCCAAACTGCAAGAACCTGCCTGGCATTGCAGTGGAGAAGTCAGGTTTTCCTGAGTGTGGAGGTGTGCAAAGAAGGCAGGATTGTTCAGTTTAGGTTAGTAGTACACTGGAGCTGGTACCGACCTTGCAACCTTCATGTGTTTTGGAGAAGGACGTGAAGGCTCAAGGGGTCAGCAACTGTGGCAGGAGGGTGTTCTGGCTGCCAGGGACACCAGGATAGAGAAATGGAGAAACCTAGGGAAAAGATCTTCCAGGCCCTACATATCAAATAGTAAAAAAACAAAGCACGTCAATGAATCCAGAAATACTACAGAGTACACTAATAATACCTAGCAGGGCAACTGGGCAGTCAGCCTGTAATGCCTACTTTTTGGCAACTTAAACTTTGGCATCTCCCAATAGCCACCTGTTGTCATCCAGGTCCCAAGGAAAGAGATAATGTAAAAGTCAGCCCCCAGAAAGACCCCACTCATCTATATGAGTCATGCATATGAGGACTGAGCAAGACAGCCATTTGGATTGCATCCCATAATTCTGAAAGTGTGTGGAAAAAATATTTCTACAGAGAAAGAAAGGAGAACAGAGAAATCAAGAGGAGAATTTGCTTTTTGACCAAGCAGATTATAGAAATTAAGTGTTTTGCATGATCTTTGGCCATTTGTCTATATTCATTTTTTCTCAAAGGTAATTTTCTCATCCTGGGCTCAGCAATCCTATGAAATATAATTGTCTTTGCCAGGTGGACAGATTGTAGTCAGACAGAATGTAGTTCAAGTTTAAATAGAAATATAATGGCTTTTATCCATTTTTTTTCCTCAAAATGTTTCAGCAGTGCTGACATAGACCAAAAATCTGTGCTGCCAAATAAACACAAGGAATTCCTTGTGCTAGTGGAAACTGAGGGAAAATTCTTATACAAAAAGTTGAGATGGCCATCTGTATCACATGCATATTAGCAAAGAAGAAAGAAGATTTATGTAGATCTCAACATCACAAGTATTTTAATAAAGTGAAAAGAGGACCCTTATTCATTTGTTTTATCATGATATTACAAACATGATGATCATCTGCTGAAACCAATCCTTTTAGTAGAGCATCAAC
Source organism: Leptocoma aspasia (assembly GCA_013399835.1). Lineage (NCBI taxonomy): Eukaryota > Metazoa > Chordata > Aves > Passeriformes > Nectariniidae > Leptocoma > Leptocoma aspasia. The sequence goes on along the minus strand of VXAX01000398.1, from coordinate 269,832 downwards.
TTTATTTTTATTACTAGAAGATATTTCAAAAACATTACTGCAAAAGGCACCTTGAGGTCTCACTGACATTAGCAAAAGTCTGGTTTCTAAAGGAAAGGAAAAATACAATGATGACATTATGAGACAAAGATAAGCAGAAGGAATATGTTCCTTTTGCTGAATTACGTCATGGTAATACATTTTGATTCATCCTGGCGTAAACTTTCATCTGAGGAGTTCAAGGAAGTTCACAAGTATCTGCATGGTAGAAGGAATATGTTCTTTTCACTGAATTACGTCATAATACTGTATTTTGACTTGTTTGTCCTTGCATCCAAGACATCCAAGGAGTTCAAGGAAGTTCAAAAATGACTAAGTGAGTCTCAGAGAATACAGAGAGTGATAAACATTGACTGATTTATGCACAATAATTCAAAAATCAATAGCAGAGAAAGGCCCAGAGCTCACGTTTTCAGACTGCAGCAGCAGTCATGCTACTGATTCATGAGATTATGTCTGGTTTGAGTATCAAGGTTCATTTTGAGCATCTGAACACTACTCAGGTGCTCAAAGTAGAGAAGATACCTAAGCTCATTTCTGAATCATGATCTAACTTTTTTTGCTAGGAAACTTGGTGAACCTTGCACAGCAATGGCCTTCTGCACCCATTCAGTCAGCAAGAAAAAAGTTCAGTCTCTGGCCTCATCCAAACACAATCATGACTACAAGAGACCAAAGAAGACCAATCATCCTTATTTCATGAGAGTGGTCCCCATCTGCTGATGGCTATAGGTGAAATGGTTTAAATTAGGATGCTGAAATTCCCCTCAGCCCTAGCTGAAGCCTTGTTTATCTGTGCACACCGGGACAGCCCAGGCTCGAGCCCTAAGGCTGCACAGCAGCTCAGCAGCACATGGGATGAGCTCCAGCAGAAAGGTGCAGTGGACAGCTGGTGGGGGGACACAGAAGGGGAAAGATTCATTCAGTGCAAGGCATTGGGCAGAGCCTCAAAGCCTCACCAGGAAACTAGACATAGTGTGAGTCCCAGAAGTGCCTGACAAGATGTTCTATAGGTTTCATACTGTTAAAAAAAATCAATAAAAGATGGGCTAAATAGTGTTCTAGATATCTAGCATCCTATACAACTGTCTTGTTTTAAACTTCAGTGTAAACTGTTCAGTTTTTGTTCTGTTTCCTCTGTAACCAAGTGCAATCTCGGATCAGAATGTTTCTGAATTTCCATCACCTCTCTGCCATGTGGCATTTTCTAGTGGCTGGTATTACAGTTGAGCTCACTTATAGAAATTCCCTCAATAGGGACACAAATTTTCCTATATTGTACCAAATAACTTTACACCTTGATAAGAATTTTATAACACAGAGTTGCATTTTCAAAAGTACTTAGTTCTCTTAGTCTGTATTTTGTTTTCAACCATCTGCCAAAAAAAATCAGTAGGTTTTTGGTTGTTTTTTCTTGGGGTTTTTTTTTCAGTAACATGTGGAGTAAATTGAGGCAACTGTCTAATGCTATGACCTTACAACACTATGCTATAATGCAAATAAAATACACTTTAAAAATATCTTCACGTTCTCTACAAGAACAAGCTAATTCTATGAAGACAAAGCAGGACTTTGCATGTCATAGAAGACTTATTTTAAAACTTATTCAGTTACATGGATCATTTTGCACCTGTTTTCATCAACAAATACTTGAAAAATATCACCAGACAATTTGCTCCAGATTTGTAAGCCCTGGGGAACTAGATCTCAAGGGAAAAAAGACATAATGAAAGTAATATTACAGATTACACTGAGCCAAGTCTGTTTCCACTCTGTTGCCAGATTGGCAAGTTGAGGAGAAAGTAAAGGGTCCTCTTATTTAATAATTATTTAAGTCCTAATTACTTTCAGAAACCTAGGGAAGGGAGTAAACTAAAATCCTAGACAGAGATTAATTTATGTAGACATTTTTCTACTGTTACTAGCAAACCGGAATAAGCATTGCAGGAAAATATTAACGTGTGTGGTGTAGGTAGAAGACCTACTCCAAAAACACTTTCAAAGCACTCAAAAAGTACCCTCTTGTATCTGCAACTATCATAGCTACAGAAATGTATTGCTGCTACTACTCCTGTGCTTACAAACACTGTTGACAATACATTATATTATTTTGAGAAGACAGTTATTATGCTGTGAAAGACCCTGCATCCTATAAAAAGAAAGTCAGAACCTACCCCAACAGCTGTATAGAATCAAAACAAAGGAGCAGAAGACGTCCAAGTCCCCATTTTTGAACTAACCTGAAGGCAGCAATAACAAAATGTGTACTGATCTGCTTTGGAGTCTGCTACGTTCATTCAAAGGGCACATTGACCAGGCTGGCATAAGAAACTAGATGGGTAGTTCTGTCTTCACAACAGCTGGAAAGGAAAGTCAAGCTGACATGGTGCCTTAATGAATGAAAATTTTAGCCCATTAGACCCTGGTGGTACAGCTAGGTCAACACTATTTTTACTGTCAAGCCAAATCATGCCCACATAACTTCTCTTTCTGGGAAGGAAGAAATATTTGCATTCATTTATCTTTTTACTGAGAGGCAAAAGTTCCCATGAAAACCATGAATGACTTGTTGACTGAGTTTAGCAGCAAGAACGCCTAACAGTGAAGGCAAATGTGTTGCACAAATTTGTTTATTCCTCCAGGTCCATCCTGATTCCATTTTGCACTATTCCCTGAGGTGGACAAAGCTCTAAAGTTTGAAAGTAAAATCAGGGTCAGAGCAGCATGCCATCGTTTCCATACGGATCCAAGTTTCACTGTGTGGAAATCCCAGCTGGTTGGAAAACAAGCTAGAAATACTATGAGAACAGATTCTTTTTCTGACTGTTGGGTGTGTTTGTTTTATCTCCCTGGGGAGAATGTGGGTTCTCTAAGCCACACTCTGCATTTAGATTCTTTACCAGGAAACCCTAGAGAGGAAATTCTAAATTATAGCTTTCTACTAACTGTATTTGGCAGCCGAGTCTTGGAAACCTTCAGTGTCTGGTGCTCACCCAGCTGAAGCCAGCAAGATTTCTACAAAGGATTGAAGGGGTTTCCCACCATAGGTCCATGAGGATGCTACTAGTATGAGTTATGATGGAGAATTCCCATCCTAAGCATTCTCCTGTGCTTCTCTTTTACAAACAGGAAAAGCCCCACCTAGCTCATTCCAGGAAGAACAAGCACAATGGCATCAATACAGGCACGTGTATACCTGACCAGGCCAGGTGTAGATATGAAAGCCTTTAGATAGATAGTATTCTTTTCCTCACTGATTTTTTAATCCCTTCTTCATCATCCTCACTAAATACAATAAAATTTGGCAATATTTTAGCTTAACACCTTCTCTTCAGAAGTTTTAGAGAAATGAATGTTATTTTATTTCTGTTTTTAAAGGGACTTGGGGTAAATCAAACACAAAACTCCAATTAACTCAGAAATGTTTTGACACATCTCACTTTCAGCTTGTTGAAAGAGAAGACTTGATTTCACTGGCTACTGCAACAAACTACTGTAGTCTATTCTGTCATTTGATTTGATGTCTGATAATCCACATTTTAGGTGATGTATTTACCATCGCATCTTCATAAACTATGTATAACAAAAGGCCCTGCCTGTTCTCTAGGATTGTGTCATTTTTAGAACTACTTATAAGAAAACAGGAATGTGACCTAATGCATCTTTGGGAGAATACTGAGAGGTAATTACATGCATTAATATTATCATCAAGTAGCATCACCTATTTTAAAGATAAACCAAGCTTAGTCACAGCTAGAGATGAGAGATGAAAGGTAAGAAAGATTTCAGGACATAAATTGGCTTTGCCTGAGCTCATTTCTCTCCCTTGTGGAAGCTGAAGGTTGCCATTGGGAGTAGGGCTGTTACTCTGGACATCCTAGATGTTCTTCTAAAACATGACCTGCTGCAGCTGAACATCCTGCAGAGCCACAGGACCTCTCCTGCAGTTCACCACTCAGTTCATGCATCCCCAGTGAGATGTAGGCTGGGGTTTTACCTAAGAGCTGATGCCATGTGATCATCTGCATTTCTTGTGGGAAAGAAAGGTCTGTGGGTCCTATTTGTGGCAGAACTCTCATTTATTCGAGCACAGATGAAAAGCTGCACGAAGCTAAATGGTGTTTAGGAACATTATTATAATATGAAAATCAATCACTGAAAACATACAGGAGTCAACTTTTACTTAAACTAGTTTGAAGTTAGTGAATAGATCAAAGTAGTTAAAACAAGGATAATGACTTGCAAAGTCTAATGATAGAGAATAAGAACCTGTACAAAAACAAATAAAACACCTGCCTGAACTTGAGGGTGGCAAGGGAATTACCCACAATGAAATGTATTTCCTGAAATATGTTTACATGAAAATTGCTTGGGGGTTGGGAGCACAAAGTAATTAGCTGAAAAATAACTAGATGGGTGAGGTCAGATGATCTGTTTGTCTAGTCAGCGGTTTGGGGCCATTGCAATGGAAGTAGAGAAAGGGCACTGCAGGTAAAAAAAAAAAAAGGGAGCAAAGGACATATTTTCTTATTTGCCAGAGTCAATAATAACACCCCATAAAGCTACAGTGCTTACATTATTGGAGCTGATCAAGGATCTCTCACTGCAATACCTTTCCAAGAGAAAATGCAGTTCCCATGAAGCTGTTTGTTTCCAGAGGAGCATTATATTTAAATGTAATTTTCTGAGGAAAACAGTGTTTTGTGTTGTTGACTTGAGAGGTTTCATTTTAAGTAAGTTAGCTAAATTGGTTTTCTTTCCTACGGCAGATAGCCTCCTATGAGCTCTAGACTGAGCATCTCACTGTCTTAGGGCTGCACTGGACATCGTGGTTCTACATCTCCCGTGATGCAAAGCAGCCATCACCTGACTGTGTGATATGGGGCATCACAGGATTCCCTCAAACAGAGCCTGTACTGAGAGATATAACTTAACCAGAAGGCTTGTCTCTTCAAAATAGAAGGAATGAATCCAACTACCATGAGGCAAACACAAGGTTCAGCTGCACCAGATAGTGTTGGCTATATACCATACTGAGTATTTATGAGCTGGAGTATTACAGGAATTATGATCACAGCTCCTGGAACACTCAGAAAAAAAGTCATGTAAATAAATAAATAAATAATTTTTTATATTCTTTACTGTATAGTACTAACACTCTTACATTGAAGTAGATGTTTGGCAAAACATCACAAGATGACAGAAAATTTTTATCATTTGGTGACCACACTGTTAGCATTTATCACAGCAACTGTGCTGGAAACAAGACCCTTTCCCCATATTTTTGTCCATTTCCAAATGTCTTCTTGGAAACCCAGTGACTCTGGGTGCAAGTCTCAGGGAAAACTGGTTGCCTATTTTTTCTGAAGATCAGAGAGCAATGCTGTGGTTTAGCTAGCAGGAATAAACTTAGCAAAGTCTTGCTTCAGGAGATAAGCATATGCTTAAATCCCACTGATTTAAACTTAAAGCCTTCATACTACACTTGAAGGGAGACCTTTCCTGACCAGGGGTTTGATATTTTACCCAACTTGCAGTGATCATGGGGGTAGAAGGCTGCATGGAGTCCCTGCAGGTGGCTGTAGGCTGTGAGTTTAACACCCTTTTCACCATAATGGAGCTCTTCTTAGAAGCTGATCCCCTTCATCACTATTCATGGCTATTTGCCCCTATTATCATAATGCCAAGTGTAGGCAAAGTGCACAGGTAAAGAAAAGTGGTAAAAGCCCTGACCTGTGCCACCATCTGCCCACCCCACCCATTGATACAATAAATTCCTGGAATTTTTCCAGGAATGCTGACATAAGGAATGCTAAATTAAGTAAGTATTTCTGGCTGTGCACACTGGAAGTCAGAAAATTTGGACCCCAACAGTAAAAAAGAGGAAATGAGTTAGCATCCCAGGGACTTTCCACTAAGAACATTCTGTTGCAGCACCTGGAGTTGAAATCTGGGGAGAAAGCCTAAAACCACCCTGGGAAATATCATGGGCCAGTCCAGGTCATATGGAAGGAGAAGAGCTCTGAGGCCCTAAGACTCACTCCAAAAATATTGGAATACTTTTCTGGAGGAAATCAGTTAGGTGCAGGGACATTCAGTACTTTATGTCAGCAAGATCACGTGGGAATTAAGGCTGTGGGAATTTGTGATGGACGAGGTCACTCACTTGTCCTTTACCTGGTGTAGAGTCTGTCCACAGACAGAGCAGACACCAAGTCCATCTTGACCTGCAAGGACAAGAGCAAAGGGGAGACAGGACCTGTAACTCCACTGTGACAACGGGAGCAGCCCCCTACAGCAAGTAGCATTACACCCACTAGTGTAATGTCCAGCTCTGTCTCCTTCAAGAGGGGAAATATGTGAACAACCTTGTGGATTGCTCTTCATTCCAAGACTTTCCACAGGCAAGGACAGGGATCATTCAGAGCCCACAAATGCACAAGCAATCCCTATTTCTGCATTACTTGCTTCTTTTGATGGCCAAGCACTGAACATCAATAGATGCCCAGAATAATTTTTCTGTCCATCTTTCACTCTGCTGGTTTACACCACTGTAAGTAAAAGGACAATCTGATCTCCCATTTCTATTCCACGTACAACAATCAGCATCTCATGTATTTGATACACAGTACAGAAAATGTATTTGATAGATAGTGTTCAGCTATCAGCTTTAATTTTGTAGTAAGGAGAACTGTCTTTAATTGTTACCAGGAATGTGTGTCAAAGGATAAGGAGCCAAAAATAGCACTGGATGCAAAAGAAGAAAGAAAAGCAGCTCCATAACTGCTATTCTAGCAACACATGTATGTCTGTTAATCTTGAGGATTTGCCAACAGAAAGGGCACATGTTTTAACTTGCTATAAAATGAATGTGCCTATGGGCCAGATTTTTATCTTAGTTATAACTATGTAAAGCAGAAATAAACTTCTTTGAAGCTGTTAGACTTATTTTGGATTTATAGTACTCTGAGATCAAAATTAGAGCTGCATTTTAAATCGAGATGAGCAGAACAATGAAAGAGGCATGAGATTCAGATATCAGTGAATACAACAAGATGTCTAGCATAAAGCTCAATTTTTTCTGTGCACAGTGTAATGAAGCAGCAGAGCATTGCTGGCTAGATGGTCATGTTACTACGTAATGTAGTTAGTATATGAATTATTGTATGCAGATGCACACCCTCACACGCTATTTCTTTGGCATGGATTTTTGTGAGTTTCTTTGCTCTGGAAAGCAAGTAATAAAACATAAAACTGAATAATATGCATCCAAGTGCACACATATTAAATATACTTGGAAGCATAATGATTTTTTTTTTGATCTATTTTCCTTATTATGTGCCTCCTAGAATACAGGAGACAAACAAATACATGTCTTTCACGTCTTATGAAAAAAATTAATTCCAAAGCCTCTCTATTCTAAGCAAAACCAGAGAAATATGTGAAATTCTGGTATAAAGGGCATGCCTTCAGCCAGAATTTTAGAACATCATAGTACCAACATGGTGTATGTCTTCTCCTGTTTACCATAAGAAAAGGTAATTAATTAATAATAGGAAAATGCTGTTGGTCAGTGAAGCGTCCCATGTAGTACATTGACTTTGTTAATCTTGTGAGATAAATACAGGCACTAAGACAAACACATGGTGAAGGAACATAATTCATGGTGGATGAAGTGATTTTTAAAATTCTTTTATGTAATAATCATATATTTATGTTCCTACTGACACAAAAACAAAAACTGTCTCTTAAAAAATATACCTCTTTCACAGAAATTGCCACTTCTGGTTGTTTTACTTTTACAGAGAGAGTAAGCTGAGATGACGAGTATTTGTAGTTCATTTAATGGGATCTGAATATAAGCAGTCCTCCAAAGTCAGGCTTACCCTGCTAAGGAAGCATGGACTCAGAAAAGCACCTTTACCTCTGATAAGTGTACCTGACTCACAGATGGGTAACTTTTCACTCAGCTTTCCATACAAGAAGCCTGGCATACAGAAATAATGACACCAAAAATGCAGTGATATCCCATACCTACTGCATATGAAGGATCCTTTTCTGCATGTTGCTTGTGAATTTGCAGTGTGAATTTGGGCAGTTTAAAAAAAATCTATTGAGGATATACAAAACCACCCCAGCAACAGGGTGGCTTGTTTTTTGCTCAAACAGCTGCTGTACCCTTCTTTTCTGCCAGGAAACTGCTTTTGTTGGGGACACGAACTGGTTTGTAGAAGCCCGACCACAAAACGTGTATTGTTTTGAAAAGTTTGTATTTCTGCTGTTCACATGCAAGTAGCCATGGCACACACTGTTCACTAGGAAACATCTGTCTATGGGTTTTCACAGTTGCAAGCATTTTAAAGCATAATAATGATTCTGAGAGTAGATAACATTGACACAGTTATATGCAGGCAGGCTTTAGTGACTAAACAGAAGTCATGGAAAATTCATGTCACTGATGAAATGTCAACACGCTGATGTACAGGAAGACAGGGAAGAACATCCAGCCCCACAAGTGCTTTGTGTTTAAAGGCCAGAAAGGTACTTCTGTGCAGCAGAGAGGTTCCATCTGTATTTGGAAGACATATCTCTTGTGATTCACAGAACAAGGCTAGGTTGCACCATCCCTATTTTGCCTTTATAAGTCTTAGGGATTTTTCAGTGATTTCAGTTTCCATAAGAAATATAAAAGCATAGATAATTTAGCAAAGATAATTTGATGATGCAGGATTATTTCTGCAAAGAGGACTGGTTGATCTGTGTACAGTAGGAGCCATAGGGCTGCACAAGAGCAACTGCACAGGACAGGCACAAACACAGGTGGAGGAAGGACTGTATCCCTCTGGAGCCATCTGACAGAGGAATGTCTGATTGTGTAGAGTGAGAATGTAAAATTTCCTGCAATGGCCTATTTCAGAGTACTTACAACTCAGCTGTGTCTGTAGTAATAACTACCACAGTATGAGTGGAAAAACGGTGATGGACAATTGGGACAGTCAAAAAACTCAAGACATTGAGGTGCTAAGAATGCATCTCTCTCACAGTCTAAGCATAACCTTGATCATTTGGAAAAGCTCTTGACCTCAGAAGCAAACTGTCAAAGTGCAAGGACCTTGTTAGAGTATATCAGTGTTGATACTCAAAGGGTGTGAGCAACAATTCCTCAACACCTGGAACAACCCCTCTGGCAAATCAATCATTGCCAAGTTATTTACCTCCTGTCACCTCTTTCCCAAGTAACACATAGCAGGACAACTGTGAGAACCCCAGGAAGGTGACAGGGCAGGTTGTGGGATACATGTGGTTTGCAAAAGTAATGTCTTCCCTGCCAACAGGTGATACTTACAGTAGCTGCTAAATACTGAATATCTACTTCCGTGTTTTGCGGGTGCTGTCACATCACACCAGGCAGGGGCATAGAGAAGCTGTAGAGTTACATTAAAATCTTAAGAAATTAAATAAGCTGGTGCAGCAACATACCTGAAATCTCATCAGCTGGAGATACTAGAATTCTTTCACTATCACATCAGAGTGCTTGCAGGGAAATTAAACACCGTGGGTAAGTGTTTGTGTATCTTTGCAATCTCTAAGCCACACAACATTGCAATAGAAGAAGACTTCTGCTACAGGCATACTGACTCTCTATGCATAGCCAGAAGTTTCCACAATTAGGTTTCATTGCCCTTTCTCTCCTGCCTGATGAGTAATTTCTCTAATATGCCCTATTTTCTTGAACTACAAATACTTGATAACAGTAAAATACATATCAGGTAGCTGCAATATTTAGAAATTTCTACCTTACTTCTTCATAAACTCCAAACAAAACACAAAGTATTTTTGAAATAAAAATAAAGGTATAACTTAGCTTTTACTCTTTACTATAAATATATATAGCAATGGAATAACCTGTTGAACAAAAGAAAGTAAAAATAAATTAAATAAGAAATAAATTGAATTATGCTTTTATACATTTTCCTAGTCTTGTTCACTATAATCTTCCTTGGTGTCTCTACTATCAGCTGTGATATTACTCCAAGCCAAAAACAAACTCCTCCTGTCCTTTTGCTGGGATTTAGAGTTTAGAAATATATGTTCTTAATCCTTACGGATTTGTAGAACAAGTTGTCATTTTAATCCATCGTGATGCAACTTGCCTAGTATCTGAAGAAACTTCACCCATTTCTTTTTAGGTGAAGTAAAACATGATGACTGTTACATGGGAATAGAACCACTGCTCATTTCTGCTGCAAGAAAATTCAGGTGTGGATGAACCAACCATGTCTTGCTATCTTTTCCTATATACAGGAAAAAGGACAGTGCCAGCCTAAGCAAGTTTGTCAGTAGCCTGGAAACAGGCTTGTTTTAATATTTCCAGCAATTTTAAGGATCAAGCAATAGCTAGGCTAGTGTACCCTTGCACAGCTAAGCACTGTCTTTCACCAAATCAACAAAGGACACAGAAATAGAAGCCCAGTGTCTCAGTGTCCCCACTTACACAAGGGCACTGCACAAGACACATCACCCATTGTATCAGCTGTGGCTTTTCTGAAGCATCTCTCATACAATTCCTGCTGAAAATAATGTTATCTATGTCACCACACAGATTAAAACTGATTTTTATACTCCTCATCTTTACATTAATATGCTTTGTTCATGAAATTAAATGGATTGGGGACCTGCCATGTTTTATGTATTTGTGGCACTGGGAGCTGGATGCTGTTCTCATCTCTGTCACTTTGAGCAACTCACATAGTTTTTGTCCCAGTTCATGCAAGACATCAAATGGTGATAATAACAATTACCTGTCTGACAAGAAAGTTGCAAAACTCTTTTCATTAATGTTTGTAACCAGGTTTTAGAATTTCGTACAGAAGATTTTCAGACAGGCCTTTTCCAGGTCAATATTTTTATAGCACCAAAGTTCTTCTCCTTTGCAGAACCTGTCTCGTTAGAAAGGAAGAAAATGGCATCCAGATGTTTGCAGTCGCATTGGAGGGGTAAGAGAGGATGATCCAAATAGTAAGGTTTATGCCCTTACCCTTTCAAATCATGAGGCTATAAACCTGTTTCCTGCCTCATTCAGTGAAGGGAGAGCCTGGCTTTAAAAGCAGATAAGAAGAAGCAGTTAATTCCTCCCTTGGTTCTATGTGTGGGAAACAGTTGAGTGTCCTCTCTTTATGTGGTGATAACTGTTTAACCCAAGGACTCAGGAAGAGCCCCGGAAAACTGAGGTTAACAAAGTAACAATTGCCCGTGAGAAACACTGGCTGAACTATATATTCCTCCATAGAAGAATGAGAGAGGCGCTAGTTATTCTCAGTACAAATTTCTGTGTTGCTACTTGAGTTCTTTTCACGACAAAGGTTTTCTGTGTTGAGAGGGTCACACGTTCTTCACGCGCTTGATCTGCAGCCAAGCCAAGTCTTTGGGTTCAGTGACTGCAGAGGACTATAACCCTTTCAGAGCAACGAGACAAGTCCAGATAAAAACGGCAGGCAGCGTAACTTGGGAGTACCATGCTTGAGTCCAAGGTCTGCACACTCTGCAGTTTGCTATCCTATTCCCTGTGTTCTCCTGCAGGAAACAGGCAAGAAAAAAAAGATTCACAGCCTGGCAGCTGAGGTCTATTTCCTGAGCCCTACCCAAAATCATCATCTGAATGCAAATATTATGATGTGTCTGTTTCTGTAGTAATTTTTTTTTCTTGTCTTTTAACCCTACAAGTGTAACACAACAACTAGAAGGACAAGCCTGGAAAATGCTATTATGGACTTGGTTTGAAAAGCATTTTCTTTCTCTCTCTCTATTTTTAAAGGGGATTTGTAAACCATAGTGTCTGTCAATGATATTGAGCCAGTAGAAAAAGCCAGGAGCTGAGATTTGGGTGATCACGGTTTCCCTCATCAGGACTGCCAACCATGGGATGTACTTGACTCAGCAGTGCCCTTCAGCTCCTTGCGTTTCTGTCTGATTTGGCAAGTTTGTTAGAGATACTGGAAATATGAACACTGCTGAACACAATAGGGTCTTCATCAGCATCTTCAGCAAATACTGTATTATGAATAGTAACTCTTTTGAAAGCCATTCCGAAATACCACCTAAAGAAACAGACAGAAGACTCTCTATTGGACGTGAGGCTGTATCACTTCAGTTAGGATGATCTGAGTGAATATGCTTTCCCTTTGCGGATGTCCAGCAAGGGAAAAAAGAGAGTTATTAGATAGCTGGAGATTGGGAATAAATGAAAATCTATTTGTTCCTTATAGATATATACTATCAAGCATAGCACCCCTGAATCCTGTCTTCCACTTCTGTGCCACTCAAAGTGGTATCTAGAGCCCCACAGGGCACTGCCATTAGATGGGAAGTAAATTTGAGTTTCCCACAACTGACCAGCTATTATAAAAATATGAAGAGGCCAAATAAGCTTGTTCATGTTCTGACCCTCTAAGCTGCTTTAATTAAGAAAATCACAATGAATAAAATTGACTAGATTCTCAAAGGTGAAAAATCAATAAACTGTGCAAATTTCATTGCACTCAGTTCCTTTCTCATCTGCCAGTGAAAGGATGGGATTTTACTAGTGCCTATAACCAACATGACTAGTTGTGCAACTGCAGGCTTTACAGACTGCAAAGAGAAACAAAGAACCTGCAACAGCCGAGATAAAAAGGAGTCACAGGATGAATCAGATCAGTGGCTGTGGGAATAGATTTCAGGACTTTTATGAAGCTATGTGACCTGGCAGGAGCCCAGGGAAGAGTAAGATAAAGAAGATTGGATTGAGGAAGACACCAATGACACATCTGGTATTATATAAGAAAGTGGGAGAGGTTGGAAATAGATTTTTAGAGTCATCATCACAAAGGTGGCAGTTAAATCTATGGGAATAACTCAAGTAATCTTACTTATTCATTTATCTACCCACACACGTACACACCCTTGCTTAATTGACATTGTGGCCAGAGAAGGAGCACTGAATTCAAATAGAGGCTATTTGTATTTTATTTCTGATCCAGCTGTACCCAAGAGGTGCCAGGAATCTCGTGAGAAAGGCTCCTTTCAGAAGGAAATTGAGCTGTATTTCAGCCGTGTGAATTATGGTCCTCTGAATCCTCTAGTCATTCGAAAAATACTTTTTTTGCTCACTAAGGCATCATGGTAACTTAGCATGATAATGTGCTACACTATCAGACAGAGAATTTTTTATGAATCCTGTGCTGTGCTAATTTTAAATACCAACAAGTAATGGTTCCATGAAGAGAAAATTGCCAAAACATTTTTTTCCTTTTAAATTTGCATTTTTCCAAGATAACTTTTTACGGCTTACCCTTTCCATTAAAATTCAACTTCCCAACACCTCAGAAAGCCCTCAGCTTCCACACTGTCTTTTGTCACTAATGACTGTGGAGGGGCAGGAGGTACCGTGTCTGGCTGTGCATTGTCTCTGTGCTGGCCAGCCAGCTGCTGCCCCCAGCACCACTGGCCAATGGACACCCTTATACTCCAGGCTTTTCCTCAAGGGGAAAACCTCAGGGAAACCCCTCTCAGTCTTATTCCACTCTCCAAACACTGGCTTTCCTTAAGTGTGTGGAAGTTTCACGTCTCTGAGATCTTTATGCCTTTTTCGAAGTGGCTGAAATGGTTTGAAAGTTTTAGACGGCCACTGAGGAATACAGCAAAAAAAGGAAAAGGTAATAGCTGGATTTCATTTGGAAGCCTTGAGTTTAAATGTTCCACCCAGTTCATGGCTTTGGCTTAAAAATTATATTAACACGTATTTTTTAAGAAAAACAAAATTCTGTTACATCACTTTTTTACTGAGGTGTAATTCATGCTCGTCAGATATCCCAGGGAGCTACCATTAAACAGTGCCTATGCCATGCCTTCGGGACACATAACCAAGCAAGAGCTGCTGTTTGATTTCAGTGTTAGTTTAGCTGATATAGTCTGTTTTTTCCCCATGAGGTAGGTATGCATATTAGATTAAAAAATTGGGCCGTGCTATAGTGGGTGCAGTCACTGATCCTTCTTGCCTAATATTTACTTTTGTCAATCTCTTGTCGGATCTGTGTGATCTGCTTTAGATGAAGTCACGTCCTCTTCTGCCCTCCTAATGCCAGCTGTGTAGTGATGTGAGCAAGCAAGGGAGTACTCATTCCCTGTTCATCACTGACAGCTGGTTTGGGACGCAGGATGGTCAGCACAAGCATTTCATTACCTCAGGAACTGATACAAGTAACTGAATAAAATTCCAGTTTCATACCTTCTCAAGCACTCTAAAATATTTCCCTACTCAGGACTAGAGGATAATTGGGAGCATCATTATTGCCACTGAGTAGGGAATGGCTCTTGGGCTACAAGTAATGGAAATGGCTGCCTAGGTGCACGGGGCTGCAAGTGCACCGAGTTTTCATCTCTCTTGGACATTTCTGGTGGGTTACCCTGTTTGTTCCTTTCCTACATAACAAACGTAACACTAGTCTGACACCAGTGTGTTTCACAAGAGGGGGTGTCCGAGACTATGGCAGCTCCCCAGGGGGCAGCCGGGCAGGACCCAGCAGCCAGGACCCATCCCATTGACCCAGCCAGGAGCAAGCATCCACAGAGCAGCTCCAGCCACAGCCCCAGGCATTGGACCCCTCACGGGGGACAAGGATGGGCTTAGACTGGTTGGAAGAGCAGGTTCTGTAAGCAACTTCGTAGAATTCAACTGCAATATTGGTAACTATCCCAAATGGCTTCATGTATAAACTCTTTCCCATATTATTATTCTGGATATTACACCTTGCAAATAGTGGATAAGGATGCACAGAAATTAATTTCTCTGCTTTTACAAGTTCACCATATTTGCCCATTTACAAATGCAATCTCCTGTAGCATTCACTGCATAAAACTCCAGCTTCTCAACACTTTCCTAAGAGGTTTCTCTTCAAGAAATTTCGTATGCTTGATTAATTGGACCCCTTACTGAAATTCCACTACCCAGTTTGTTTCCATTATTCTCTAGAGAAGATTCCTCCATATTTGCTCATTTTGGTGAAATAGGGGGCCTAATTAGAAACAAATTTTGCCAAACTATTTAGCTGGACATTTTGACCCACAATAGTAACTACTTATTTGCATATATTTTAAGGGATCAGAATGTCGAGGGAGTTACACATAGGAAAAAAGCCTAAAATATTTCTGCCTTACTAAACCCCGCTGTTGAGTACAGAAACGGAAAAAGAACATTACTTCATTAACAGGGTTAACAAAGCCTGTGTCAATATATTCTGATCCAAAGATACCGTCCTTATTATTAAATGTCCTGCAGCTGCTTTCATTAAAAATCTCAATATTTATGCTCTGGGAGGTGCCGAAGTGAAGTCTTGCTTAAGAGCAGCAATGTAAACAACATTATACCTCCCTGCAGCAGGAACTACTCACACACCTGTCATTTTTGGAAGAGTTTCAGTTTGATATTTTTATTTTCTTATGCTTCTGAACTCAGTAGGTAAAGGGCTAGGATTTTTTGCATTTTGGTTTTTATCATTTTTGATGCATGTGCCAGCTACAGCTTTCCTCTAATCCTTACTTGATCTAAGGGTGGGCATATCTAGTCACAGGAGTGTTCAGTGACCTCAGGGCATAGTGAATATTTTGCATGCTCTACCTACTTCCACTGCGTTAGCTGCTGTTATCTTAGGCATAACTACTGCCTCAGACTTGCCAAGTGTTAGGTATGTGACATGGCACATATTTTCCCACAATGTCCTGCTCTTCCTTGCAGAACTTAGTACCCCACTCAACTGTGGGAAACACCTCTTTGTGCACCGGCACATTGACAACAGGAGTGAGCATCATAAAATTGGCAATATCCAATGCCTGGAGTCTCCAAATTTCACTATAGCACAAGAAAGTGTCTGACTCACTGCATTTTTCATTGTCCCCCTAGGATTTGCAGGTGTCCATATGTGCTTCTCAACATTTCTTTGCAAATGAAGATATAGGACAAATTGCAGGGCGAGGCTGGTGTTCCATTCCAACATCCCTCGGTTGACCCTTTCCTCTGTGGTAAACCAAGGAGTCAAATTACAGTAGATTTTATTTTAAAAAAGGCTTCCAGCAACCAAGTTTCTCCTGACAGCACAGTCCTACCGTCAGCACAAAGCCAGGTTCCTTCCTTCTTGGGGACAGCTTGGAGCCACTCACCAGCTGAGAGCATTCTGAGTCCTCTCAGGCCTTTGGCACTTTTCACCATCACTTGACATAGTTCAAGTACAGGCAGGGACAGGGACACTGCTAGTGCAATAATAATAATACACTTAAGTATTTCATAAAGGTTGTGACATGTCTTTTGTAATATATTTTCAAGTTTCCATAAAGACAGCGAAGCATAAACATGCTTTGTCAATAATGTTGAACCCTAGAAACAAAACGTTTATAGAACAAACAATACTGTAGCACATGGCTAAATCCCACAAATGTCACATCTATTAACAGAAATAATGGGGCATATCAGTTTCCTGGGAATGGAAATATTTCCTCTGTGTTGTGAGGCATGCCTAAAGACTAGAGGAGACCCTTGTGCCTTGAAGCTGGAGCTTTAGGAAGGCGATTTCATTAGGGCCTCCCAGAGACAAACCCAGCCACTCTTCCTCCCCTGCAAATGCTTCCCTACATTTTGGTTAGTTACCTAATCTTATGGTAAGGGATTTCTGCAGTTAATGTACAGTCATCTTATTAATCTAAATTTAAGAACATTACAGGATCAGCAAGAAGTTTTATATATTGCAAAGTTTGTAATATGTCCCAAATTCTTCCCTTAGTAGTCAGGATCCTCACATAAGTGAGTGACATAAGCATGGCTTTGGAGATTTACCACACAACAGATGCACAGGCCAGGCAGTAAGTGAAGATGCAAAATTTCACTCTTTTCTAACTAGGTTGGATCAATATCTAAAGTGCTCTAAATTCTGTCACTGGAAAATGTTGTAGCGAAGCATAACCGTACTTAGATCATTCCAACATGGATATACTTCCAACACATAATTCTGTTACTTAACAGGCATAAAAGAAGAATTGTTTGCCAGTGGTGAGCTGCCCAACTACACAACATATTGGCAATGCTTTAAGTCAAAGCATTGAGCACTAGAAACCATCTGAGCTTGGTCTATGTTACTGCTTCCAGTGCTAACACCACTGGTGGGTGGAGGAATTTTCTTTGATGGGGAGGGTGGGGGGGCAGAGGGGGAAGCTTTTGCTGGCATAATCCTTAGTGCATGCTATTTGCTAGAAAAATATTTCTCATAAGCCTTTTGAGACAATGAACAGCAGCTCTTACATGCCAGTTCTGACATACTTTTACTGAAAGACGAGTAAAACCAGTTGTATGCAACTTTCTCACATAAAATAAATAATTTCTAAAAATTGATCATCTGATTAGAATGTACCTTAAAAATAATAATGAAAAATTAAAACTGGTTTACTTCTGAAGTGATAAGGAAAAAAATACTTCCTTTGAATTATATTCCTGTAAAATAGATTTCACTGTATTTTTTTCAGTAAAGAGAAATTAAGTAAATAAATAAACAAACAAACAAATCAAAAATGAAATGTCATTGTGTCATTGTGTCATATCATGTCCCAGTGGTATCTGATAGAAACTTTGAAGTTGGCAAACAGAAAAATTTCATAAGAAACATGTTTATGTTTATATGTTTAACTGTTAGGTCTACAATTGCAAAGATGATGTTTTGCTTATATTCTGTTTCAGAAATAGTATTTAAAGCAATTGACAGAGAAGTTTCCTACCACAAGAAGGGAAGGAAACCTTTCTGAAGCTGTCACTGTCTGCCATATAAATTAATATTAAGTGATTAAGTATAGCATTTAGCTATCAGCCATAGCCATAAGAAATTTAATCCACTGCAGACTGCAAAGGACATTTGTAAAGATCAGGAGAATGGCATCGTCCTCCAGTTATCAATAATGGTTTTAGACCATCAATACATTCTGAAAGAAAAATTCTGTACTATGCTGATTTGGCACTGCATGTCCCAGCAAGGTGAGAAATATTTAATATATAAATAATATCTAATGTATACATATATACAGACACATGAACATACAACTGGACACAACTGAGCAACACTTATTGCTAAAAACGATGAAGAACATTTGAGAACAGCTTGATTCACTACTGCACATCTCCCACCTTGTGCTCCACGACCCCCATGTTAGAGAGGAATTGTGCAGAAGTCTAGACATCCCTATAGATGTCCAAAGTGCTTAAATCCCAACAGCTTTGCTACAGGTTTGGAGATAATGTTTGGACGATCAGGAAACCTAAATGATTCAGAAATAGGGAAGAAGAAAATGGAGATCAGGACATCTCATGCAGAAGTGTACTCCTTCTTTCACTTTTAGGTGTTTTTAAAATGTAGCAAGTCTATTAACTTACCTGAATCTGAACTGCATGCTGAGAACAATTCATGCTGTTTGCTGACCTGCACAGGGGAGCATTGCTGTCCTGACATGAAGCATTGTGCATCACAAGATACCGTGGAAGGGCATCTTCTTTCTCTGTCAAAAAGATAAACTAAATTTTGATAATTTGAACATAAAATGTTAGTTAAGGAATTAAAAACATCCCTATTCTGCTTGGCTTCTTTTTTTTTCTTTTTGAGGGTAGGGTCCTATTAATCACCATATAAAGTAACTTTCAATCCTGTGTTCAATTCCTAGAAAAGGTGTTTCTTATTAACTATAACATAAATAACAGTTTTATTTGTTATTTCTGTAATTATTTTCTTATTTTTAAAAAAAGTCAAAATAAAATCCATACATGAAAATCACAGTGCTCCAAGCCAAGCACTTTCCATGTCACAGTTCAAGTAAGAATTATTTTCTTCTCAGACAAATTACATAACTTCATAAAGGCCAGCAGATTCCTGGACAACAGCAAAAGCAGTATTATTAGAAGGTAATTTCTTTAGAACTAGAGGGCAATCAGGAGCTAATATTCAACAGTGTTCCCTTGGGGGACAAATTTTAGTTCCATTTTAGTAGGAGAGCAAGCTGTAAAAAAATAGATTAAAACATTGCTTTCCAAAACCCACAAACTTCAGTTCCAAGAAGCTAATTACTTAAAGCTTTGCTTCAGAAACTAAACCTGAAATTAGCCCATGATCCTGCGATGTGCTTCATTACCCCAGGACCAAACACTGCTCTGAGGTTCAAACCAGACACAGTAAACCTGGCATAGAGCAATTGCTGTCTACAAGTCAATGTATGCAATTTCTTTCACAGCCAAAAATTATTATTCCATAATTTTTTTTTCTTTTTAAACTTACCTGTTCTTGGAGTGTTACCATGTCCCAAGTGGGTTTTAATTGCCACAGGGGCTCTAGGAGATTGTAAGCATCCCCTAATATCTCAGTAAAGGGTTTTCAGACTTTTAAAGGACCAGGGGTGAAAGTATGACTAAAACTAAAATCATGATTCAAGCATTCCCAGTGTCACAACTTGAGGAAAGTAGTACTGTGAATGTCACAAATACGAACTTTTATTTTAATAGTGAGCATACAGAATTATGCTCTCACTGTACAACTATATCAGGAAAACTAAAATGCCTAAGACACTCAAATAAAGATTTTCATATATGCAGTGCCAAAACTGAATAATGAAAAAAAATAATGGAAAGGAAATAAATAAACTGCATTTTTTAAACTACTGGAATATAAAAAGAATATTTGCTTTCATTGTCTGACATTAATATTTGAAAACTTTAAGTGTAAGCAATGAAAATATGCCAAGAACAATAAAAAGAATGAAAAGGCAAATGCTAAAAAAAATGAACCCTGCTTTGCCTTTTAATAAATGAAGTAAGGTTTTTAATATGGGTGAAGCATTCCCTCCATAAATTTATGAGCCAAATATCCAGGGAAACTATGTAAGAGAAGGAAAAAGAAAACAGTTCTTTAATGAAGAAAACAGTTCCTTAATGACTTATTATTTCATTAACATGCATCAATCATTTGTAAAACATAAAAATTTTCTTGGGACCTCAAATGTGGTATCACCAGTAAGTTGCTATATGCTTATAGTGTTTCTTTCTCAGTGACCTGAAAGATCTTGCTTTATTTTTTGTCACTCTGTTTCTTTCTTCATACATCACATTTGGTTATCATACTGAATAAACAGAGAAGAAAACACAAGAATTACTGTTTTCTTTCATAAATTTGGAAATGTTTCTAAGGGTTGGTCCCACGGGTTTCTGTCCCAAAGCTTTACAAGGCTAGGCAGGCATTGCAGGAGGAACTTAATGAAGCTTTTTCTCCTTTTTTTCAGCTCAGGCCTGTTTATTTTAAACCACAGCCTCTGGCCTGCTTGCTTCACAATGTGTGGAAGTTGCAATCATCAAAGCAGTTTCAGCAATACCTTCATCAGTTTCCAGACCTAATTTCTTCATGTGAAGGAAATGGTATGTTTTCTTTAAGCAACTGCATTTTTTGTGCTATGATTAGCTTTATTTGTGCAGTGATTAGATATGGCACTCCATCTTCCTAATCAAAGATGGGATGTTCATTTTCAGTTCCCATGCTTTGCTTATTAATAATGGCCAAAATTGTGGCAGTCAATTACTCAGATTTAGGGCTTTGCCCGTCACTAATATCTTAGTCTTGCTGAGATACAAACTAACCAAAATAAAAGCAATTAAACTCTTAATGGAAAGGAAGTAAGAAGGACAGTGCCTCTGAAGAAAAGAGGTCTGCTCCAGGCTTGCTTCTCCCAGCTGGTGCTTCTTCAGGCCAAGAGCTGACACCACAGTGGACTCACAGACTAAAGGTGCTGGCTAGGCAAGGAGAAGGGATGAGCTGCCGCTGACAGTGACCAGAGAGGAGCCCTGGGCAGTCAGGTGGTGCAGCAGGCAGCAGGCTTCCCTGCCAGTCTGGGGCAGGGCCAGACCTACAAGCAGGTCAAGCTAGGCTATGGCTCTTTGCTGTTTAGACCATTTCTTTGGGTACATCTTTGGCAAATAAACACGACTTTGTTTTGGGCAAGCTGCTTTCTGAGTCACTTTAATTAACTGCTGTCACAACAGAGATAAAGGGTGTGTATGTGTCAAATCCAGTTGGGCCTGTTGCATTAACCCTGCTGCTAAGCAGGAAAGTTGAAGCCTTGAGATGTAATCTGAAATTGGGAGCATCTGTGATTCCCCCAAGAGGGATGAGATAGCCAGGATCATCTGTCTCCCAAAGGTTGCCTTAATGGGAGACAAAAACAGGTCACCTTTATGGATGACCACAACTGCTGTCAGGAAAGGAGAAGGGGCCTCTCTTCAGGCAAGAGAAGAAAAAAGGTTTCCTCTTCTTAAAAGATGGGAAGCTGAAGAGAAGACTTTGTCTTCTTCTATGAGCTAGAAAGGAAGGCATGAAGATGTGTTTCTACTCATCTGTCAATTGGTTATTAAAATGACAGTCCATTGTGATTACATCATGGATTATTGTCCTAGAAAAGTAGCTTTTGCATGTGTCAGCAACACAGGGCGTGTGAAAAAGAATCAGCATGGTGCAAACCAGCACACTATACAAGGGGCAGGGACAGGTGGCACAAGAAGGCAGAAAGCCTCTGTCTATTCCACTGATGACACCTTTTAGAATTTTCTGACTTTGCCTTGAAATAAAATAAAATAAAATTAAATTAAATTAAATTTTAAAAAGAAGTTTTGTAATTATGAAGTCAAGACTAACTACTTCAGAGAACTGACCACAGTTCTATGTACTTCCACAGGAAGAAGTAAAGTTATTTCTCTCTTTGTCTTTTCCTGGTATGTTCCTCTGTCCCATTAGTGACACATACTTGGGTTTTCCCAGGATCTGAGGACTCGGTGTGGGGTGGTTGGACCATCAGAGCCATTAGAAATATATGAAGATTATTTCTACCAAGCAATGGTACAAGAAGTGCCAAGACCTTTGTCATCTCCATGGAGATTAGTGACATGTAAGAAAGCTTTATGTCTCACCAGGGAGGTTGATGTCCTCCCTCAATGTTTCCATTTACAGAAAAGAGGCTGCTGGTTTTCAGCCAGCTCTGTGCCTTCTAAACTCTGTGAGGGCCTCTCTACTCAATCCCATAGAAAAGTTAGTCCCCCCATCTGGGACAGCAAACTGTGTGAAGCTTTTCAGTTCTGTGGGCAAACATGAATTTTGCAACCCTAAGTGGGAGGAACCAAAGCTGCTTCTATGGAGGGAGAAGGGGTGTGGTGAAAGACACAGGAAACCTACAGAAACCAGAGGGAAATTAGGAAAAGACAAGTAGAGTAAAAGCTCAGAAAGCCAAGATTGTTGCTCCTGTTGTCACAGAAGGTGTGGAAGTGGGCTTAACCCTTTTGACATTACGGCTGCCCTAGATCCCCTGATATTTTGCTGGGACAGCAGCAGTGTTAGCCTGGCTTTCAGAGCTCTCTGCCACCCCATCAGTCTGCCATGGCAGCAGCCTGATTTGCCAGTCTGATCCCCTTTTACCTCAGCACCTGCCAGCATATGCTCCTTGCTACTGACTTTTCTTTTTTTTTTTTTTTAAGAAAAATGTTGTTTTCCCTTAATAACTGGATTCCAAAAGCTAGGGCTTTTACAATAAGCTGATAGTACAACTTTTACAACAAAGCCTAGAGGGCTGGCAATTTCACTTAGACCATAGACTCAAACCTATGCAGAAGGTTTCTAGTGGGCCCAACAAGTGATTTTCTTTGATATAGCTTTTGGTAAGGGTTAAAACTTTGTGTTTGCAAAATGACATTAATTATAAATGATTAGAGCTGCTAATTGTCACTGAACTGCCATATGTAACTATGTCCAAACATCAGCCTCTTATTGTTCAAGCGTATGCTTCTGAAAATTTGTGTTGTTTTGATAATTGAGCTTTGTCTTTATTTGGCTGAAACTTGTTGTGACAGCAACAGTTATTCCACGGCTGTACAGAAGCCAAAATATGGAGGCTTGATTCCAGCTGGGAACTATAATTGATATTATTATCTACAATGCAAATAACTATTACTCTGTGTACTTCCTTTTCAGTAGGTTTTTCTTGGCAGGATGAGTTGACCCTTACTGTTGAATTATTCATTTTCTCCCCACTTAAAATATATAGCCCATTTCTTTATTCCACTAACATGACAGTCTGTTCAAGAGCTTAGCCAAATAAGGCCCAGTTCATGCACATTTTGAACTTGATTAAAACACCTCACTGGGACCTGGATAATATAAAAAAATTACGCTGTCAAGTTTTGTAAACTGATAGTGATGACAAACTACATCTTAACTAATCAGTTAATTATATGAAGATCACAAATTCAGTATGATTTGCCAGTGAGCCTAGTGTAACCTGGATGCAAACAAGCTGTAAGCAAAGTAAGAACAAGTAATAAACCTACTTGTTCAGTATAAACAAACCTGAGGTGAAGAGACTACAAATTAGGCAAAAAAAAGGAACACACACCGGTTACAGGCAGAGT
Source organism: Leptocoma aspasia (assembly GCA_013399835.1). Classification (NCBI taxonomy): domain Eukaryota; kingdom Metazoa; phylum Chordata; class Aves; order Passeriformes; family Nectariniidae; genus Leptocoma; species Leptocoma aspasia. Next base: position 246,293 of record VXAX01000398.1, on the reverse strand, counting down.
GGTAGCAGGAAGATGATGTGCTCGCCCACACACTTGCCAGAGCATTTGCCTCAGCAGAATTCCAGCTACCACTGGCAGAGTTCAGAAACTGGGTTCCAAACTGCTCCTTCAGGGTCAGCTTCATTCCTCCAGAACAGAGAGACAGCATTGCCACTCCTGTGAGGAGATGGGCTCCCAGCTTTCTGGAAGGGAAATGTTCTTTAAAAAAATGACAATTGATAGGACTACAAAACTTTCTTCTCTGAGTGATACTGGCTTCATCAAAACTGGTAAAATTTTCTGAATTGAGCAAATCACATTTTCTCGATATTTGTTTCATATTAATTGCCATTATTTCCTCAGGTAGTGTCATTGGACGATAGGTGGTCTCTCCACAGAGTAGGAGGTAATCCCAATACAGCTTCACATATGCCTGTAAAATGGAATTTCTGCTTCCATGGGCTCAGTTTTATCTGTAGGAATCTCTCTGAATGTAGGGCATTTGCCTGCAATTTTATTTCCACTGAAATAGAGATTAGCTTCTACAATTTTCTTAGATTGCTTATTGTTGCATATGGGTACAACCTTACAAAAGGAAGGCCTTGTAAAAGCATGGCTCAGGCCTGTTACTTTGGCTAAGTTGAAAAGAACTATGGGAAAGAGACTCAGCTGAATTAGGGGTAGAAAAACAAGTTCCAAGTTATGTAACCATTGCACGTTCATACCATGGTGTATGGTGGTTGGTTATGTTTGTTATGTTTTAAAACTATGTAACTGATAATGGGCTAACTGCTTAAAAAGGCCTGGTTTTTGCAATAAAGCAGCTCTCCTTTGCACCTGCCTGGGGACTCTGAATCACTACGGACCCTCCCCGACAGTCTGGGGAAGGAGAAGAAGGATTTCTGTTCCATTAATTGAGGGATATTTTGCTGTGTCTTTTTGTTTCCAGTTGCTAAATGGTATAGTTAAACTACGTTTGGATTATGGTACCTAATACATTACATTATATTCATAATTAGCAGCTAAAATGTACCTCTAACTCTTTAAGGAAAGCCAGCATTCTTCTAGCCATAGTATGTTACATGACTGAAAATTAATTGGCTCATCACAATGAAAGTAGGAAACATTCAAGGGGACAGTGTCAAGCAGTAGTGTAACTGAGAGAATACATGAAGAACACTTCAGTTGATGTCCCTCCCATCACAGAAGAGGTTGAAGGGAAATTTGGTAGAGTATCCTTGGTCCTCTCTGAACTGCAAGTCCCTAATATTCCAGAGAGGCCAGTCGCAATACTCCTGTCTCACAGATTCTCTCTCCAGCTTCTCATACTCCAGAGTGCCCAAGAGATCAAATGTCACCATTGCTCTTTCTTCAGAATCTCCCAGTATTTCCCAAGCTGAAATACTGCCTTGTACTCCCTTTTTTCCAATGTTCCCCCCATACACAACCTCACCGTCTCCAAAACTCTTACTTCTCCAACGCATCCAGGCCTAAGCTCACCCACCCTGTATATCCTATTTCATTCTCCTTGCTGGCCTAATGCACTCCCACTTTTCAGCTTCCCAACTCCTACTTCAGTTCTGTTTTTTCTCTGTCCTCAGTTCTGCCTCAAAATACCTCCAACCTCTTTTTTCCTCACAGCTTTGGGTGTTCCTATTTCTCTCAGTTTCCAGGTCCTTCTGTTCTGTTGTAAGGCTCTGAGTTGGACGTTCTATGTTTGCGGTATGTGAAACTAATATTCACGCTCATCTTCAACTTGTTATATTACCCCTAGCCACTGGCACTTCTTTCTACCTCCCATCTGTCTGAAAACAGCCTGGCATTCCCAAACTTGCTTTGTCTGGGTAAGACTGTCAATAAATAATAAATAAATAACAGGCAGGGACTAAAATATTAATTGTTAACCCCAATGGGACATAAAGAATAGAAAAGAATGATCTGAGAAAAAAATTACTACGCGTTAGCCACAGGAATGCATAGACAGTGGCTCGTTTCATCATGAAGTCTGCCTGATGAAGCAAAGTAGGGCCCCTGAGGTAGATGCTTCAGGGAAAGGAAACAGCAGAGGAAAATAGCTCCTGGTTATATACTAGTGTGTAGCTTTTTCTAGTATGCTGGCAAGTCAGAAGTTAGACTCAGATTTCTTTGGGCAGTGCCAGCTCTGAAAAGAGAAGTGTCCAGGCAAGGGTTTGCTTCTGCATTTCTTTTCTTGTTATACTAAAAGATCCTTGCCCATAAAAGCCTTCCCCTGTGATCGTCAACACAAAATAAATGCAAGGCAAAAAATGGAGAGGCTCTGCAGACTTTTCTCCTCCTGCCTTTCAAGTCATAAGTCTGTCTCTTCTGTGAGCCCTTTTGCATTCACAGTAGATCCCAAAGAATTAATGCTCAAGTTACCCTTTTAGTGGCTGACCTTGAGGCTTCCATTTGCAGGTTTCTTTCTTTTCTTGGCCAGAACAGCTTTCCTCATTCCTTTTTCTTCACTCACTGATCTGCCCTACCAAGTGCTGGACATTTGTGGGCAATGAAAGTTGAGGACCTTGACAACAGCATGCCTAGAACATCTTCACAGAGCTTTGCTAAGACAAAGATATTGCTGACATTACTGAGGTGGTGGCAAGCATCGTGCATGCATACCTCAAGTTTCTTGTCAAGTTAGAGTTTCTACACTCAAAGCTACAAAGAAAGTGAGGCAATTAGCTTTGCAGAGTGGTTTAGTGCCACATGTTAAGACAAAAAAATTGCACACCTGTTAGGTTTTACATCTTCTTGGATCATTAAGCCCAGCTGTTGGACCATCTAATGCTTTATATCAGAATATATTTCTCCTGCAAAAACATCTCTGGATCTCTTCCTCTGTGGCAGTGTGAGCGCTGATCAGGCCTGCAGCAGTGGTAGAAAGTAATAGGTAAGCATTTCAGCAGTTTTCAGGCAAGATCAAGATTCAGAAGGGCTTCATGGGATGCATCAAGAAAGTGAATAAATGTTCATTCTCAATTTCCATGTCTAAATTCTGCCACATGAAACTCCATAGCTCTTCCACACATCCATTGACATTCCTGTCAATCTTTAGTTAATAGATCTGTTAATCTTCTGTAATCATTTCAGTGAACAATGAGGTGATTGTACTACTGAAAAATACCAAGGCACCTAGAACTGGCAGAAAGTTTTGAAGCAAATTTTTAAACTTTACTAGAGCCTGTTGGACAGGAAGAAGCAGTCAAAAGACAAAGCACGTAAGAGAAATCCAACACATGTATCCACTGGGAATGTTATCCTCCAGCCCACTCTCATTTCATTTTACTCCTAAAGAAATGTTTTGAAAGTGGAAAAAAGGCTTTAGGAGTTTAGGGGTGATTTGAGATACCACAGGGTAACAGACACTGTGACTGAACAGCACTTTTCAGCACGAGTGCCATGCTTTCTTCATAATAATCTCACTCAGTCTGTGTTTGAATACCATTTGGACCATGAAGATTTCATACCCTGCAACCTGCATTAACTCCCTATGAAAATATTTCATTCCAATTTTACACAGATACTAAATAAAAATGCACAAGGGAAGCACTTCAAGCAAATTGAAAAACATTTTGGAGGAAGAACTGCCTAACCCCCAGGAATGACAGTCAAGAGTGAGAAACTCTTTCTCTTACAAGTTTTTTTAGCTGGAAAGGCAGAAGCAGAGAACATTCTTACTTTAGTAATCATTTTAGCTCTAGTGTTTCAGCCTTGACCTCAGTAGAAAGGGCAATGAGAGAAAAACTAAGCCAATCTATTTCTCCATTGGTAAATGACTTACTCATTAACGTTATAGAGGAAATATCTGAGATTGTTTATAAGATCCAGTACTACAGAGTTTATTAAAAAAAAAAAAAAACCACCAGATTCTGTTTTCAAAAAGGAGCACAGTTTTGTAGCATTTCGCCAACATTTTCACAATTAGGTGCCTGGTGGTAAGTACTTAATACCAGGGGCCTGGTTTTCAGAGCTGTTGATGGTTACACAAATCTCACTGTGTCTGTAATTTGTGTGCCTCTTGCCATTCCTAGAAATCAGACTGCTTATGTCTGTACATCGGCATTGGATGTCTCTGACCCAAGGTACTTGAGTCTGAAGGAGTTTCTCTCATGACTCCACACCTGAAAAATTCAAGGGTGGGCACCAGGTGTACCTGTTCATTCCCTGACCTTGCTAGTTTGCTTCCCAAGCTTATTGAAAATGTACCTGCAGTTCAGCAACTAGTGAATTGCAAGTAGGTACCACAAACCTACCAAGGGCTCCAGCCATCCAAAACACATGCCACATGACTGCTTGTATGTTAAGAGCTGCTTTGCTAAAGCAAAGAGTAGTACAATGTAATTAGCAGTGGCAGATATTAGCTACCACTTTCAGACATTTGTAACTCCTCAGCTCCTGAACTCCATCAGCATTTAAACAACCACAGAAATGTTTCCTTTACAGCTGCTGTACATAGAACTCCAGACTTCCAATGTATGCATGCAAAAAATATGATCTCCTGTATCTGCATAGACTATGTTTGTGCAACTGCTCACAGTCTTCATTCTGTTTGTATTTTTCATATTTTCCCTTATGACTGAATCCCATTTTTCTTGAGTATTCATAGCATAAATTTATGACTTCTGTCTCTGTATTTTTTCAGACCCTTGGCTCATCATATTTTGTTCATGATAATACCAATTATCAGCATTACTTCAGAATTGTCTTCCTCCTCCCTTTCATGTGCTCTTCACAGGCTAACTTCCCTCAGTGGCTCAGCACAGCCAGTGTCTCCCAGAGAACACAGCCAGGCTATGCAGCCAAATGGGTTTAGGGGAATCATTCTGCACAAATCTTGACATTTACTCCAGCTAGTAGTTTCATACTGAAATGATGGTTAATATGTGGCTTCTTGTCTCTCTAAACAAGCATAGCAATGCCTGTGGGCAGGATGATCTACTAGCACTTGTTTTCACTTTATTCTCATAAAGAAAAGTAAGGCTTGGATGCTCAGAAACATCCATTGTAATACTCTTGGGACGTCATGCCACAGAAGATGTCCCTAAATTAATATAAAATAAAATGGCAGAGAGTTAAAAAAATATATAAGGTATATTTCTCAGTCAAATGAACATTTCCAGTTAAGAAATGCAGACACAAGAAGGCCTTCATGAGACAGCTATCCCATAAAGCTGTCCCTTTTCTCTTCTCTTGAGATTCCAATCTTTGTCAGCACTGAGTACCTACAAGACAATATTAAGGCTTTTAACTGGTTAGAACTTGTGCAGAGTGCTCTGTCTTATTCACGTCCAAGCAAGGGTTTTTTGTGAAAAAACAGATCCAGTTGAGGGAAGTTCAGTGCTGTTACAGTGGACAAGAGGCTAGTCCAAAATAATAAACACTTAGAAAGGATAAAATGATGCAAGTACAAAGCACTCTGTAAACATCTTTTAATCCTCAGATGTTCCTGTGCCAGTTTCCCCTCCCCGCTTTATAAACCAGTCTGTCCAAGGCCACACAACAAGTCAAGAGCCGAGCCAAAACTGCCTTCTGGTGCTTGAATTCCAGTTTTGAAACCCAAATGTATCTCTCCTCTTTTATACTTCACCTCTCTTTCCACACTGTGACCACTACTCAAATCCATCCTTTACTAAAAAATATAGAAAGAAAGGTTACTTTTGACCCTTGTGCACAGCAAATCCAGTCCTTGGGCTGCCAAGGAGCTTTGCAGAACTCAGTGCTTTAGTCAGTTTTGTAGTCTCCATAGTTCAATGTAACTTTAACCCCAGCAGACAACAGATATTACTTTCTTTTTCCATATCTGAGTGGCATCTGGATTCACACAAATTCTATCCCCTTAGCAACAATTTTATTTGGTGACTTGCAGGGGGACAAGCAACCTTAGGGAGAACAGACTCCCAAGTAAGCAGTAATAAACTAATAGAGCTGCCAGAAGGGCAACTACAGCATTTCCCAGGTTGAAGACATGTCTAGGTTCACAGTCATGCTGTTATCTTCAAAGACAAAGTCACTTGATTGTTTCTATTCCTTCATCATAGCAACAGCTTCCTTTCCTCCCAGTTCAGCAATGACATCTTGCATCCTCCCTATCCTTAAAATACATCCCTGCCTCCAGCATTGTGCTGATGAAGAATTCTGCTTTCCTGATTGATTGCCAGCCAAGACTGCTCAGATGCAAGTGAGGGTGATTCAAGCTTTTGGATAAACAGTCTTAAGTTCCTGCATACCTGAATCTGAGCCAGATTCCTGCAGTAGCATTGCTCACTAGGGCTAGCTACCATCTCCAGATCCCAAGAAGCATTTGAACTAAGCTCTCTTGAAAGGATGTCAGTGTTGAGATATATCATTAGTACAAATAGAGAACAATCTCCAGCTTTGAGTCTTTGGTAACATATAAGGCTGCACACTTCTTTTTTGTATTTATAATACAGACTTTTTGTTTAACATTTTTCTACTTCATGTATCAATGGCACATATTTTGATAAATGAAAAGCATTAATGTGCTGTCGTTTGATGAAGCAGCTGGTATATCTAGCTTCAATTTAGCCTGACTCCTATCAAAGACTCCTTTAATTCTAAACACAGATGCACAGAAATAAAGAGGATGATTTCTTTTGTTACACTTGGAGGGACCACAAGCTCTATCAGGTCCCTAGCATATTTGTTGCATTTTCTTTCTCCACTGTTCTTTCATCTTTCTTCCCAAATCTTTATCTATGGTACACTTATTGCACATCTCAGCTAGACAAGGCAAAATCTGTTTGCACTCCTTCTATGCTCCTAAGCTAGAAAAACCCTTTTCAACATGTGCCTATCCCATAGGCATGAGTAAGACATGTTTTCTAGAGGAAGCTTGCTTGCAGAGCAGAGACTCCACCGTGCTTGGTGTGATCCTTTTTGCATAAGCACAACACAAGGAAACCATGTAGTCTTTCATTCCCTTGTACTTGGTACTGATGAGGCCACATCTCAAAACCTGTGTTCAGTTTTGGGTCCAAAAGAAAGACATTGAGGCACTGGAGAATGTCCAGAGAAGAGAAAGAAAGTTGGTGAAGGGTCTGGAGCACAAGTCTTTTGAGGAGCAGCTGAGGGAGCTGGAGTTGTTTAGCCTGGAGAAAAGGAGGCTCAGGAGAGATCTTATCACTCTCTACAAAACCTGAAAGGAAGTTGTAGCCAGGTCCGAGCTGATTGCTTCTCCCAAGTAACATTTGACCAGACCATAGGAAATGGCCTCAAGTTGTGCCAGGGAAGGTTTAGAATGGATATTAGGAAAAATTTCTGACTGAAAGGGTGATCAGACATTGGAAGAGGTTGCCAAGAGAAGTGCTCAAAAGGCATGTGGATGTGACACCTGGGGAAATGGTGAACAAGGTGGTGCTGGGTTAATGGCTGGACTAAATGATCTTAGAGGTCTTATCCAACTGTAATGATTCTATGATTTTATGTATGTGGCAAATACAGGGGGCTGGAAGTGGGAACTCAGTCAGAGCTGGGCTTGTCCGGAGCTTTATGAAAGACAAGTGAAAGGCAATGCAAGACAAGGCCAAGTATGCTGTGCAAACACTATTCCTTTTTTTTGAGTTTCAAAGGAGGCTGTTCAGAGCTGGGAGATTCAAATGCCACCAGAGGTGGTTGTCAAAAGTCAGTAAAATGAAGACTTGGTGTTATCATCAGAGGTATAGTATCTTCTGCTGCTCTCCTGAAAATTTTGTAACCTCACTTTAAAAATTCATCACCTTTGTGGCACTGTACTGTCGCACTTGACTGAATGGCATCGGTGAGTCTGTTCAAGGCCCCACAGATTGTGAGGGTTTTCAGAAATTCTCAGTGATTCTTTTCCCTTACTTCCCTTTGCCTGGACATAAAGTACTTGATTATTAGTTAACAGCAGAATACATTTATCTGAAAAAGGAAAGTGAGGCTTTGAATGATAGGGGTGTGATCCACCCTACAGGACAACAAACTGGACTTAGACATGCTTATCTATCTCATATGGAAAATTTTGCACATACATCACTGCTGTAGCGTTATCAGTTCGTGGAGCTAAAGCAAAAGCAAGTCTTTTGGATGGCATGAGATTTACATTGTTGGGTTTTAAAAAAAAATGTTTATTCTCAAATGATGTTTTTATTATGTATGGGAGATAATTTAGTTCAAATTTAAAAATGAGAGAGTGGCATGAGACAGGAGTCACGTCCAGTGTTAATGCTGAAAGATCACTGGCAAGCACAAGCCCATTTAATAAAAAAATGGAAACTTCATGGAGTTCAAGATATCTTCTTATCTTTTGCTGTTGAATGACCGACAAAAGGAAGGGAAGTGACTCACTATCACTGAAACTAAATGGAAGATTCATATTTTGTTCAGTTATGAGTTTAGCTATAAATTATTCAGGAAAAGTTGTTTCCTGACAAAGAAATTGGCCTTCTGTGTTCACTGTGTCCTAGCAATCCTAACAGGTAGCACCTGTATGCAGAAGAAGAAATTGAGATCCACTGCTGAAAATTTAATTTGTTGCTATCAATCTATTGAAGAAGGTTGTTAAAAATTATAGTTCTGAAAGTGAAAGAAAATTTCATAAAATCCCAACAGCTTTGGCGCTTGGGCTGTGCATAAGTACAATTTTTTCAAAAAGGTAATATCTAAACTTTCTAGAACACAGAAGTATATAATACTTTCTCAGATAGCCTTGCAGACTTAAAAAAGACACCAGGGAATCTTCAGCATTTCTTGCAGCAGGTAGATCTTGGGCTACGTCAAAATAATTCAAACTCTTCTTGAAATAATACAGGACTATAATTAAAATAAAATGTAGATGTTAACATAGCTTTTTACTTGCTTAAAAGGCCAGTTTTGCATTGAAGTCAGCAGAAATGCAAGATGTCATGAGCATTTTCAGCAGTACAGCACCAGCACCCGAGCTGTTTGAAAGGCACTGGTAGCCAAAACAAGCATAAGAGACACAGTTCACAGAGCACCCCAAGTACTCAGGTGTGCAGGGCCCCCCCTGCCCTGGAGAAACCACATCACTGTTCCACCAGCCCAGCTGAAGGCCATGCTGGGCCCATGCATTAAAGAGCTTGTTGTGGAAGCAGAATTCAGCACAATTCACCACAGAATTTTAAAGGAGTAGAAAGTGATTAATGTTAGAAAGTGATTAATCTTAACATAAGCTCCTGACGTAGTCAGACACCAGCTGGATGCAGCCATCTGCATGGAGGCTGGCAACAGCTGCTCCCACAGCCTGGCAGGGGAACTGTCAGAGCACAGGCAGGAGCTTGTGCAAATCAGGAGTGTGTGCTGAAGGGCTTCTTTCCCTTGCTATTTCTCCATGGGGGGAAAGAAATTTATTGTACTTTGGAAGGGAAGGAGGTATGTTAAGCTGCTATGAGATGTTAAAAGAAAAAACAAGCCCAAACAAACAACAAAAAAAAAACCCTAAGAGTACTTTACAAAACAGTTTGAGCTGTAATGGAGAAAGGAATGAATTTGAGATCCCATGAGTAACTCCTGTAAAGATTTCTCACATGCATCTTCCAAACAACTCAGATTACTGAGCATGAGAGCTGGAGGACTTTTTTTGTTGTTGTTCTGTTAAATTTATTCTTGAAGTCACCTTCCTTAAAATTACATATATCAGGATGCAGTAAGAACTCTGTTTACCTCTTTGGGATCTCAATTATTGTCCTCTCTTTCTGAGGAAATTACAGTATCTGATTTTGCTTTTGCTTTCTAAGTGGATTAATTTAAATGAAACATCGAACAAATAGTCTTGTAGCCCTAACATTATATCCACTTGAGTACCTCAACAAGTTCCATGGACATTGGGTTAAGTGGTATATTTATTTAATATGGATGAGAGTGAGTTTTATTCCTTGTCTACAATAAGAGCCATTCTTTAGCAGAGTGTGAAAAACCTCACACTCTCGTCATGTTCTTTGCCCTCACACATTTAACTAAAACAATGATATTACCATGTACATAAGTTACATTTTCAAGTACATGGTATAAATATTCCAATGAGAACAGGCTAATAAGTTTTCCAAATGAACTTCACCCTTTTTTTTTTGAGGCTAAAAAACCTTCTTGTTTTTCAAGGATTTAAAACAAAAAAAAAAGGTCATATTCTCCATCACCTTCCTCTCTGCAGATAAAGGTGACAGGTACATACTTGTAATGAGAGCATGTTTGCTCTATGTGTTGTAGAAATTCCTTACTTTCCTCTCAAGGAAAGTGTTGGAGGCCTGGCACAAGTACCCAGAGCACCTGTGCAATCTCCACACAGAAGGTGCCAAAGTCTTGTCCAGAAGTAGTCTTGGCTGATGAGTAAAAGCATGGCCTACTCTCCATGAGAGAGTTTGGACAAGAGAATATCAGAGATCCCTTCAGACTCTTTAAGATTTGGTGGTTTTGCAGTATTAATTTCTGCTTTCTCTCAGGCATGTCCTTTATAGCTCTGACCAGTGCCCATCACAATGACAGCCTCATGCAACAACAATGTTTAGAGATGGGGAAAAACTCATTCTTGCAGTCTAAAGACAGAAAGGTAAGACATCAAGTGAACTCTTCTTTCTAACTTCTGCTTTTAAAATGGATTTTTTTTCTCCAAAGGAGAAGAAAAATCTGGAAGTGAGACATAGCCAAATTCTTCCTAGCCTCCTTCTGCCCTAACTTCCCAAGTAACTTTCTAAGAAAAATGGTGAAACACTTTCTTACTTAGCAACTTCTTATCATGTTCTCTAAATGGTACATGTACCCACAGTGCCTCTTTCTCCTTTCAACCAGAGATCTCATATATTTGACATTATTATGTGACACAAACTAAATCGTGATCCCAACAAATGACCAGGAATACTCATCTTCAAATGTTTCTCTGTCCTTGCTCAGAAGACATGTAGCTGACCAGACCCTACATGACAAATACCCCCAAGCACTGCAAGGAGATTCTGCTTTCAAACAAGAGGAATCATCTGTTTTGAACAGCACTTATATTTTTTCATTCTCCCCAGCAGTATTTCTTTAAAATCAAGCTATTTTTAAAAAAGCTTTTTTTACTTTCTTTGTCTCTCAATAAAATTCTTCACGTGAGCAAGCTCTCTTGTAAAGACAATGTTTTTCAACTGGATTAACCCAAATTGAGCATTTAATTCACAGAGATACATTGAAGAAAATGGTCCTGTTTTCTGAAGAACTCTCAGGAACTTGACCCATACAAGATAAAATAAATTAATAAACTAGAGCTTTTTATTTAAGTGCTTCAGTTTGAGAATTTGAGCACTTAAGTTTAGGCTTGTATTTTTCCTTAAATTAAAAGAAATCTGAAGTGTGAAGAGATGTTACACCCTGGCTAATGCAAAGCTGTGCAGATCAAATTGTCCTGCTGTACCAAAATACAACACATTTTAGCAGTCTTGTGGTTTCTCTTTGTTAAAAGCTGTCTATAATTAGGTCTAAAATACCAATATTAATCCACAAAGCTCTTTGCTTTTAAAAAATACCACAAATCATTATCCTGTGTTAGTACAAGCCAAATTTTGCTGCCTCTAGTAGCAGTTCTGGGTTTTGAACAAAGCTGCTGTCCTGATGAACACGCTGACCTAGTGGGAAGCTGCAGTGGTTAGAAACAGGGAGCCCTGTGAGTGCTCTGGCCACTGCCTTGTCTCACCACTCGACAGCCAGGTAACTTAAACCCCCTGTTTTAGTCCTCATTTTTACAGGGGAACCCTAACTTTAGATTCATCTGTCAGAGAGAAGCTTCACTGGCTGCAATGCAACCCTGAAAAGGGGAATTTCACTCATTTCCAACAAAGACTGAGCTCTCTGCTAAGATCAAAGGTGTCTGGTTGATGAAAAGCTATTTCCTTGAGGAGTACAATTCATTTTGGCCAAATAGCATTCAAAAGTGTTAGAAGTACTTGAAGGGACAGTGGCCTAGTTCCGTAAAGCACCTAAGCACAGCCCTGCAGCTGCAGTAGATTTGGGAAGTCCAAGCCACAATGCACACCCCACCACTGATCAGGGTCTGCAGGCTGGTGGCAGAGCAGGCAGGGGAGAGTCACACAGGCACACAGCTGCTCCCATTCACATCCCAAGCAGCGAGCTCAGAGCCTTACTCAGAAATGATTCAAGGTTCAAGTCCAGCCGCCTTCCAACACATCAGCAGGTGACCTTTTTAATGAATGTCAGTGGGAGGCAGCCCTCAGCAAAGGGGAGAGCAGAGAGCAAGAGGCAGCAGGTGTCTGAGAAAGTTTCTTGACCCTTGCCAGGGTCCATCAGCAATGGCATTATTGGTGACATTACTGACACAGGTCTTGTGCCAAACGTAAGGCTCTTAATTGCTGTTCTGCATTAAAACAGGGGTCCTAAGGAACTAAGTGATAAAAATCAACATAAGCAACCAATTTACTTTTATTTTGAGGAGATGAAAAGAAAATATTGTGGTTTATGAATTTTATAGATGGATCCAAAGTCAAATCTCACATCGAAGGAAGAGCTCTCAATGAGAATATAGTGTCTTGCACTTGTTATTACATTTAATAAACACGTATGCACAACCACCTCTGGGTATTACTTCAGGCTGGGATCTGCCTTTGCAGTTAAGATAGTACTACTAACTCTTCTCTCTCTGGAAACTACTTCATATTACAAATATTTGAAAAGTTATAATACAATAAGCAGAGAAATAAAAATAAAAAAGCATAAGAAAGAGGAAAGAATAAACAAAATCCTCTTTTTCTGATATGAAGCCCTCCAGGAATTTTCTCACTGAAGAAAGGGGAGGGAGATTAGTGGTAGAGAAGGCTGCTGATAGCAATTTAATACAGACCAGTGTCACAGTATGTTGCAGTCCTCCTCATCCTCCTCCCTCTGGCCTGACTCAACAAGGGCAGCTGCTAATCCTTCCATTTTTAGCACAATGCAAACCTTTCTCTGTTCACTAATCCATCACCACGTCAGCAGCATCAGCTGACGTGCAGCCCCTCTTGCCTACAACCCTGTAGTCTCTGCCAGCATGCCTGATCCTGTATACATCTCCTGCCCAAAATTCAGTGCCTTGAAAGGTTTGTGGGGAAAGCAAAACACCGCCCCTTGAATGGTGCCTCAGGAGAACTCAGCCTAAGTTTTAGTTTGTTTTCTTTAAAAAACAGTTCAGTCGAACAGAGCTCAGATTTACAGGACAAAGGGGGAGAAAAAACCCAGCTAAACTGTCATTAATCTCACTGCAGTGGTGGAAAGAAATTCCATTTGTGTTCCTAGGGAGGGTCTTTGCTTTATGATCCAGCAAATGCTGAATGCTACAAGGCCGTTTGAACTTGTGCCAAATTCAATAGAGACCCACAGCAGTGGAAAACAAAGTCATTTAATTCTACAGTTAACTAAACTTCTACTATAAATTGCATGTATGTACCGTACAATTAAATCCACAGCTTTGGCACTTAGACCAGTTGGAATTTGAATCCACCTAAATTTTTTATAAATAAATCCTAATTTTTTTATAGTCAGTAACATGCAGAGAAGGAAGATCTATAGAGTCCAGCAAAAATAGTTTTTCTTTGGTTTTCATTCCTCTTAAGATCCTTTTGCACCATTTTGGCAATATAGAGGACTGAGTACTGACACAAATCATGCAAGAAAGGACACCTTTATGAAACTGAAGGAGGTACACTTAAGCTGCATGCAACTGTATAATATAAAAAGGGCAGACCACCACTAGTTTAAAAAAAAATGAACAAAACAAAGATCAAACAAACAAAAAACTCAAAAATCCAAACAACTCTACAATACTCTGCACATAGTAAAGGGACATTAATATACAAGGCCTCATATCCATTTGTTTGGTCCTGAGAAATTGTGGGACACCTTGAATTAGCTGTCATATAATGCATAGCATAAAACATAGCACATAATTCACTCATATACTTTAAAAGCATTTGAATTTTGAAATCCTCTGGAATACCAATAACATAAGAGTCATTTAACCTTTACAAAGAATGAAATGTTCATCTAAAATTAAATTTATTTTTATTCAGATGTAATAACTTCTGTCCCATATCCACAATATGGATTGTTCCTCCCTCGCCCATTATGTTTTTTCCCAAGGAGAACTGTCCAGGCAGAAAAATCTCCTCTTGTGCTTGCAAACAGCTCACTCAGAAGCAGCAGGACTAATGCACACATGCAAGGACATGGGCTGTTGACACATCCCTGCACATAACACGAGGTAGTCCAAAGCAATTGGAAGCTGCTTCTGCATCTTTGGCAACCTCCCCAGGGAAAATGGTCTCAAAAGTGGGCATGGCCTTGGTACTTATGGGAAGGGTTACCCTTACCCAGCTCCAGGGACAGCATACTGCATATTCCTGCAAGTTGCTTTGCACCATGGTGTGTACCAAAGGGCTTTTTTTACTGCTGAAACCAAAAACAACCCAACCAGGAAAGTGTGCGAAAGTGTCTGAGAGTTGAATTGTATCAGCTCTGAGGTGGCACACAGTAGCAGCAGTTAGGAACAAAACAATCATAGGAGGAAACTTAATAATGTAATTGGCTTCTGCATTAGGTCAGAGTTGCTACAAATCTCACCCATCTGTGAAGCAGTCAGATTTTCTGCTTGAGTTCAGCTTTATCCAGTAAGCCAAGGGAAAGAGAAGTACAGAGGATGTAGACATAAAAAATTCTGCCTCTTGGCTTTGGAAGAAGCAGGAAACAAAACTACATTGTCTGAGGAACTTCCTACAGCATGATTTTGCAAGGCAGTCAGATTCAGCTATCAGCAATACAGAGCACTACCCGATTACCTTAGGACAAAAATACTCCCAGTACAATTTCACCTTCACTGTTCAGCTTGCTGTGTTAAAAAGTGAAAAATAAGGAATAACTCCTTGAGAAGGTGCCAAAAAAGGTCATAACAATAATGTAGAGAGTGATGCAATACAGCAGGTGTTTGGAAACATGGCATTATATTTACAAGCTTGGTACTATCTACTGAAGATTTAATGCAGTAGAGGTTGCCCCAATACACCCGGGTGGGTAGAAACTGTGCACCTCAGGACCTTGTCTCCTTCTCACATTAGACTGCATGTATGACAGAAAATACCATACTGTCCCCCAGCCTGCAGCACGAGGGAATTTCCCCATGCAGTAGGAGGAGGGAGATACTCACCAGGTCTTGTCCCATGACTGCAGGGAGGGGTGTCCAGCACATGCACCCAAACTCAGGCTCAGGAGCAGGCAGGAGGCTCACAGGCTGAGAATCAGATTACAACCGGTCTGCTAAAGGCCTCTGCAGATAACCTTGCACAGAGCCTGGCACCCATGGGCAGTAGGGAGGGAACTCCTCAGTGACCCATGGGAGGACAGCCATCCCTGGCACAGGAAAGTGATCTCCATCCTATATTTGTTCTGCAGGGAAAGTGAAGGCAGCCCTGGACAGACACACTAAATACAAAATGGCTTTCTCAACCATTCCTTTTAAAAAAGTTTCATTGTTCTTCTTTAAAGAGAGAGACAAAGCTTAAAAAGCTTTGCCTGCTGGTGTCCGGCACCCTGAATCTCAAAAGCCTCCTTCACTACTGGCAAATGCATATTATGCCTCCACATATGGAGGCATTTCCCCAAAACCCAAAGGTGAGCAAAATCTGCATCTTCTAGCCAACAAGATGAAGCATCCATGGGTTGATCAGCATTTTTAAAAGGAACCAGAAGTTTTTAACATGAGCTTCATTTGAATAAGAAACAAGAGCAAGATTTAAACTGAAATTAAATTCAGTGACACAAAAGGCTTGACTGTCTTACAAAAATATACAATGTGATTCTTAACAAGACACTAATTAATGTTTCCTTTCTGGAGAAAAAAAAATTCTTTCTTTTTTAAAATCAGTACTGGTAGGAACATATAGTCCAGTAAATAACATTTGTTACTTTTCTCTTTCCCCCACTGCCTTCCCACCCAGTTATATGCTTATAAAGAGAGAGTGATTACAGCAAATTCAATGTCCAGACACTTGAGAAGATGCTGCAGTGAACACAGACCACCCACTAACTTCATCTGCCTTGTTTTTGTAGTCCTGAATTTTTTCAGATTTTCCACTGCCCTTGATAATGAAAAACATAAGCTTTTTCTTTTCTTTATTAGTTTTTAAATACAAAGGGCAAAATGCAAGGGCAGGTCAAGGAGAATTTGTTAAATGCCAAAAAATCCAAGACATCCCTCCACACATGTTGGCTTTCCTCTCAATTTGTGTGCCATCAGTCACAGCACTGCTTCCCTTTCCACTCACATTGTGGCTTCAAGATCCAAACTGGTTTCTCACTAAGTTTACTCTCACAAACCTGTTAGACAATGGCCACTGTAGCTTTCCTTTCTCACATGAAGCATACCTCTCTTAAAAGTAAACTACACAGGTAAAACAGAAATTAAATTAGCCCAGAAACACACAAATTTTAGTCATGGGTCAAAGCTGTTACAGAGCTTTCTTCCCAGAGTCCACAAATTCTCTAATAAAAAAATAAATAATAGTAATAATAAATATTTGCTTGCCTAACATAGTTTGTATGCTATCACACAGAGCTATGCTCTTGGAGGGGTCTGCAAATGGGAGCTTACTGCTGGACAACAGAAAAAGAGACAGTTTAAACTATATTTCACTGTTGAAAAAAAAAAATCTAGATAGGCTGCTTGCTAGTTAACAGATTGGTTTTGCTGTTCACTTCCAAAGGTCACCTTCTTCCTGCTGTGGAGCCTTCTGCCACATATCTGTCCAGTCTAACAATTTTTGCCAGACAGTTTTTGTCAGATTAGGTTAATTATTAACACAACTCACAAAAACAACCCCATCACAAAATCCTTGTATTCTACTTGCAAACTGGGTACATTACTGACAAAAGCTGAACAAGCTTAATCTACCATAAACAGTGGTCATGTGTTACATTTACATAGTTTTTGTTAGCGGTGCTTCAGGAAAACACACACAAATAGGGATCACTTCATCCTTCACTAGACTTAATCAATTTGGAATTTTTGAATGGTATACAGTGATTGTTTGTAGAGCAAAGGACAGAGCACAACTTTAGTGAAATACAGAAAGCAGGAGAAAAAATATTTTAAGCATGGCAGGCATCAACACAAACTGAAATATATCCTGAATCACAGAAAAAGTCCCTTATAAACAGGGCCATGTAAGTTTTACTGACTGCAAATGGTCAAGGGTTTTGATTTTCTGCTTCACTGAGAAGGTTCAAAACCACACATCTCATTTTATCAGTAGATAAACATCTCTCTCAGGGTAAAGCACAGTCCCATAGCTGAAGCCTGACACCCTGAATGTTAGATATCAAGATGTACTGAACTGTGTGGATATCTTTACATGATAATTCATCTGTAAAAGATACTATGAATTTCCAGTTGCCTAATTTTCTTTCCTTGACTTACTACTGAATTGCCTACTGCAATTCTGAAGCTTTCTGTGGAAAAGGGTTAATTTCTCATGGGGAAAGGCAAGCTAAACACCTGAGAAAAAAAAAAAAACCCACCACCAAAACTCCACCAGCATAGAGACTATATCCTCAGGGAAAACTTCCAAAGCAGGTATTCAGAATATTGCCTAATTGAGACCACTTGTAACAGCAATTACATTTAAGAACCAGTGCCAGAGGAGCAATTTTTATTTCTGTAGTAACACTGGGTTTGAGGGGCATTTTTTGAAGTTTGGGTGGTTTGAGAGTTTTGTTTGATTGATTTTTTTCCAATAAAAGGCTTTTCATTATTCTTCTTGATTTATTTCCCAAAAGTTTAATGAAGACAGCATTTAGCTTAGCCATTGTCAACAGGTCAGATAAAGATAACTCTGGTGGCAGGTTTTAATGAAACACCAGCAGTCAGAACATGCTCTCAGGACATGCTTGCACACACCAAAGCTCAGTCTGGTCACACAGGGCCTGTTCTTGAGGCAGCAGGGGCTGCCTCAATTGTCTAACATGGTAAACACTAGGAAAACAGCTAGAAGACCCTTGAGGATAGACACCAAGCTATAGTTTAACAAGACTAGAGAACATTCTGGACTCCTGGCAAGAAGATACTTTCTCATTGTAGGAACCAGCCCACTTAACACCGCTAACTCCAAGGCCTTGCTCAGGTACAAACCACAGCTAACCAGAGTTTAAATTAGCTTTCCTATATCTCCTGGGTGAACTCTGTCTGCACCCCTGGCAAAACACACTGCTCTCCTCCTCTGCATTTCCAAACAATCCCTCACCATAGGTATTTCCCTGCAGCCTCTCACAGTGCTGTGCACATAGCTGTAAATTGCACAGCCACACCAAATGAGAGGCAGAACTGAACGCATAGAAGTGTTAGCTGTGTATCCTGGGAACAGGAGAAAGCTGCTAGCCCTGCCTCAGCACTTCTGCTCCTAGCTCCTCTCCCCCTTCATCCAAAAACTAGACCTAAAAGGAAGAAATATTTCCAGGCTCCAACTTCAGCTTCTGCCACCATGGCCTGATGGGTCTCTGCCCAGCCAGCCCCTAATCACAGTCATTATTCACATTCATTTCAGGGACATGCTGCAATGCCTGGAGCGCTATCCTTCCACAGGGAGGGCAAACCGAAGCTGCTGTGGGAATTCAGCAGCTGCCCAGAGGACAGATAACAACAGGATGCCATTTATCCTCAGCAGCAGGGTTGGAGGTCTTGCCGAAGCAGTTAGAGGTCAAAATTAGTTACCAGGCAATGGCTGCTTAGTGATACATGCGAAATGAGTCGTGACCTGAGCCAAAGGGACTGCGGAGAAGTGTTCACGTGGCACTAAGGCACTAATTAGCACTGCCACTGGATGGCTCCATGCAGGTCACAGCCGGGTCTGGATCACACGGTGAATTACCCCATCCCACTAATGACGCCAGTGTTAATGAAGTGAAAGTTTGATCCCATGGAAAACTTAAGTCAGAGATTACTGCCTTATCTGATGCAAATACAAGAGGGAATGAAGGCTCTGCCCCCTCCAGGAGCGTCAGCCAGTGCCTGATCTCAGAGAGGGAAAGCAGGAAACCGTCCCAGAAGCTGGACCCTTTACTCCCAATGACCCTTTAAATTAGTCCTTCCTCTTATGTGTTTTAATCCCTAAAAGGCACATTTTTTGTTCTGAAGTATGGGAACAAGCAGATAGCAAGCAATGTATGGGATTAGTAGTGAGTGCATGGCAAAGGTGTAAGATTTGGTGCCACTGTCAAAACACATCCAGACTGAGCTTCCTCATTTGCTGACCACAGCGTGGCTGAGTGCAGATGACAGCAAGGGTTGGGTCTATTTTTCACCACATTAGAAGGACTTTAAAAGAAAAGTTTGCATTATGACAATGCAATTCCCTTAAAAAAAAAAAGTTATTGTGTTCAATGTATGCAAACACATTATAAGTAAAAACACAGCACTGCTTTCATTCTGCATTAAACTTCATCATGATCTCACTTTTAGATCTTCAAAAAATTCAGATTTATTTAGATAAATCAGAGAAATCAAATTCCCCACCCAGTCCCAATCATTTCAGAACATTAAAGCCCAGGATTACCCAAGGAGACACATTGTAGCAATTTGTATTTCCTTATTTGTTGACGTAGGGAGAAGACAGAAAAGACAAACCCCTGAGAACATCCCAGCTTTGGAGAAAGTGCAAACCTAGAGCAGCTAGGCAAGAACCAAGAGCACCTGAAGTCCAAGTCTAGATCAGGGAGCAGGAGTGACAGCTGTGGCCATACCATGGGATGCAGAAGAACTCCTGATGGTGGGCGGGTAGTATGCTGACAAATCATGGCCAGAAGACTGTACAGCCTGCTCTGGAGGCCCACATCCATTTCATTTCAGTAGAAGCATTTTCTTCAGACTCTATTTATTTATTTATTTATTTATTTATTTATTTATTTAACTTCATAGGATTTGACTTGGCAGAGAGAAAAAGAGTCTTGGCAGAGAGAAAAGCAATGTTTCCCAGGAGGGTAACTTTAAGACAGCCAGTGAAACTTGATATGAGTTCTTAATCTTCAAGATTTGTGTTGACATCACAAGCTGTGAAAGTGGAGCCAATGATCAGGGGAGCGGAAGTTTGGATTACATGAAGTGCTCTCTTTTTGTTTTCCTTCTAAGCTATTATTGCTTTTAGTGCAAAACTAAAGAATTAAAAGAATTTTAAGGGCATGGGGAGTTACATCTTTAAATAACAACAGCAGTATGGGATGGCCTTGGATTTCAAGTCAGTCCAAAAGCAAAGGCAGAATAAAGAAGGAAGCCAGAGGTACAGAGCTGGACTAAAAAGACTGCAAGGCTTACGTAAAAGATGTACCTGGCCAAATATAAAGGGTGAGATCCTGCAATGTTTAACACAGCCTAAGCAAAGACATTCTTTCTCCATGACTCCAGAGGAGCAAGGAATACACAAGATGGGGCAGAATAGCACTGTTTGCTAGCAAAAGTGCTCATACAATATGACAATGCTGCCCACTGTGTCTTCAGCTCCAGTAATGCAGCAGCCTGGATGGTGACAACCTTCACCCTCCAGTAGGTTCTGGGGAACCCAAGGCTCCCCAGCTCCATGCAAGGGAGGAATGGTCTGGAAGTGCTGCTACCCCAGAGAGGGATGCAGTTTTGTGGCCATTGCCCTGGACTGCAGCTCTGGGGTTAAGCCACTGCCTAAATTATGGCTCTGGGATTCCAGGTACCTGTCTGAGGCAAGAGGTCCCCAAATCTGCTGACTTTTCAGATTTATTCTAGTAAGACCAACCTTTCGAAAAGCTGAGAAGCTGACTGTGCACTGCAAGCAAAACACAGAGCACTGGGAGTCCAATCCTACTCTTACTAATGTCAAATAAGAGTTTTACTGTTGGCTGCAATGGGGTCAGGATGGCATCCTCAGAGACATGCAGAGGAAACAAGATTTAAAAGGCACACTTTTCAAATCTAAATAAAACAGCAGATTTCAGATCATACATTTCCAAACAAAAGTTACTGAAATCAAGGGTTCAAAGTGCTAGTTGCCAATTTTGGATGCAGCTCTTTCTGATAGCCCCCTTGGACACATCAACTTACAGGGAGGATATGGAACTCCAAATCCTTTTACATAGGTTGGGGCAAGTTGGCATCTTAACGTTACCTGTACTTTAAGAGGGTAGGTAAGGTGCTTTTAACAAGAGAGGAGAGGAAGGGGTGTAACTTAACAGCAGGAGTAGCTTTCCATATTTTTCACACAGTTTGCCACCAACCTTAAACACCCAGAAGCTATGTCCTGAAAGTTCTTACAGCAAAAATATGATACCATAGTATGAAACACACCTTCTGCTCATTTGCAGAAACAGATGTCTTCACCGCCTTGCCAGGCTTGACAGGGATATAGAGAGCCTGGAAATCAGTAAATGCTACAAGAAAACTAAGATCAGTTTTATAGGCCTTACTTCAGTTTGTTGACATGTAACTTAATCCCTCTTTTGAAAGAGCTCATCAAATATTTCAAAGACAGTACAGATTTCTTTTATTACTTTTACAGAATAAAACCCATAGAATAAAAATCTATCAGAGTGGGAAAGGGCAAGCCTGTACCATTAAAGTTTAGACTATGCTAAATGCTCCATTCCTGCTATGTTTGCCACTTATGCAGTCAAATGAATTACCCCAGACAGCAGAGTACCCAAACTTTAACCAAGGGGTAAAACAACTGTATCTAATCACAAGTAATGGAAAACTTTTTTTCTGACCACTCAAGTAAAACTCTAGGCAAAAGCCCATTATGGTTGTCCTCAGTGCTGGCAGGACAGAGAAAGAAAAAAAGCAAACAGAACTTTCCAAAGCCAGTAACACCAACAGAGAAAATGTTTTTTCTGCTACAGAAGTGCTCAAACTCACTTTTTCCTCACTGCTAAGTCTGAAGACAGCTATTCATTCACCTTTTTACGCAATCATATAGGGTCAAATGAGGGTAGCAAAGGCTGAAAAGCCAGAGCTAATGTTAGCACTGTATATTTTTATGACCTTTGGTGTGTTTACAGAATACAGAAGCTATTGTCTGGAATACTTTCTCTCCATGCTGAGGAGGATGGAGCTATGGAAGAGGATTATGAACAGTTCTCTGTTTGTGCATGAATACCAGAGCCAGCATCTCCACAAAGCTGGATTGCTTACCCCCAAACCAACTTAAGAGCAGGCAAGAATTGTTAAATACACACCAACATGTGACGATGAATGGGAAAGCAACATTACATTTACAAAGAAAAAAAAAAAAGGCAACAAAATAATTCTTAGCCTTCTGCTTGAATTTTGACCATCATTTTAGAACCCACACAATTCTGTTCTTTCATATTCTGGGCAACTCCTGGTAAATACAACATAAAACAACAGAAATAATTGTGCTTCTGTGCAGCAACTCAGTTGTATACTTTTTCTTTCTTCCCCATACAGGAAATGTTCCTATAGAAGAGCCATTCCTATTCCTTGGCAATAGAGGTTTCTTATCACTTTCATCAGCCAAATCCAGTGCTAACTGAATGAGGAAATGTTGCTTTTTACAAGCTCTTTGGACACAGGTGCTGTATGTGAATGCTCACCCTAGTGCAGTCTGCTTTGATGGAAAAATATTCTCAGGTCATAGAAAGGTCCCATAAACATGGAAAGGATAGATTTATATATGTTTATAGGTTCTATATTTTTCTAGCCATTTAAGAGATAGATTGGTATATAGCTTAAGCAAACTTTCTTCTACATACAGCAATTCCAAGGCACTTCAATGACTGCCTTCCTTTCTGTCTTAGTTATTTGAACTGGAAACTTCTGAAAGCAGGGAGGGTCTTTCCAGGGGCTTAAGGATATTTTTGGCAGGATGTTTGCACAGCAGATTACCCACCTGGACTCCCACTAAACATGATACTTCCAAATAGCAACACTACATTATCGCTGTTCCTGCTACGCAAAAAAAACCCCATCTTTTTTTTCCCCTATGCTGCAGTACTCTGGTCAAAATCATGAAACAAAACATTTTTAGAACCCAGAAAACCTCCTGACCATCAACTCAAACCCATCTTTCCATTAGAGGTTTTCCTGCCTTT
The DNA here is from genome assembly GCA_013399835.1 of Leptocoma aspasia. NCBI lineage: Eukaryota > Metazoa > Chordata > Aves > Passeriformes > Nectariniidae > Leptocoma > Leptocoma aspasia. The sequence goes on along the minus strand of VXAX01000398.1, from coordinate 223,220 downwards.
TCAGCTTTTGTACAGCAAGCAGAGGATACTGGCTTAAGGGCCTCAAAGCTAGAAATAATAGAACAGAGGAACATATCAACCTTCTTTGTATTAACTAGTAGAACAATCAAAACTTCAAGAGAAAAAGGACAAGAGTCAAATCCCATGCTGACTTATCTTGCAAGAAAACATCACTGATCAGACAGGTCCCCCTAACTTTAGAATAGTTACAGCCTGCTGGCACTGTGCTTCCGCAGCCTCTAGAGCAGAAGGTCCCGGACACAGATCCCTGTGGGACTCCCCATGACTGGACAGCAGAGGCAGCCAGTGTGCTCAGCCTCCTACAGAACGAGAGGTTGTTTTGCATCATCTTTATTCTGGCACTCTGAGCTTACTAAAAACCCTGAAAAACCCAGCTTTCCTAAAAATCCTTCCAAGACAAACCCTCTTCTATCCCTAGTTCCTCTCTAAGTGCTATACAAGCCTAGCCTCCTCAGTTCTATACAAATTAAATTAGAAGTTTATTTGCCTGGTCAGAATCTGCTCAATAGACAAGCATGCGTGGACAGGAGTCCTTAGACTAAAAAGAGCAGGATACTGGTGACCATGAACATGTTGTACTTTGTCAAAGAAATTGTGACAGCCTTTGGTTCCTCTACTAAGGCACCTTTCCACATGTTCTTAAAAAAAAATAAAAAAAGCCTCACATCAATCCATGCTGCTTCTCTTCCAATTTAGTCCCTTTAATAGATGCTAAAAAGTATCCACTGCTGATGGAAAAAACCCACCAGTAAGATTTTGACAGTCCACAGCAGGCCAATTATCTGCAATTCCCTGACTTCTAACTAATGCCTCAGACTCTACAAAAGCCATAATTAATTCTGTGAATATCAGACCACTCTTAAAATTTTTGGCATTCAGATAAGCAACTTCTGTTTGCATTGCTTCAGACCATACGAGTACCAGAAAAACAAAACAAAACCGAAAACCAACTTTCAAAAAATCCCCAAACACACGGGGGACGAAAACTACAGATACTAGGTTTGGAAAATTTTGGTTGGGAAGGAGAATTTAAAGATATTTCCACAAACTTGAATGTTCCCATGAGTCAGTTTTGTTACATGATCTCAGTGCTCTCAAGTTAGCAAGCTGGTTGGAGAGGAAAGAGGATGTAAACACCCTACAAATGCTCAGACGCTCTCACAGGACATTCACAGAGTGCTCAGAAAGGAGCTGTCACCCCAGCTCACATTGTTCGTATTATTTTCTCCACCTCTTCTTCCAGGCAGCTGGTCACTGCCTTCACACACCATCACCTGTACACATCCCACGTATCTCAGCAGCTACATGGGCCATCAGGAGCTCTGCAACACTTCTCCAGAGTTGCCCTAGAGTTGACCTGAGGCTTGGTCATTAGCAGGAAGGAGAAATTGAAGTGCCACCAAATATTCCTTAACTGGTTGACCAGAGCTGGTACTTGAGTAACAAGAAAGTTGTTTTTTCTCTCCCCCAAATGAGCTGTGCTTCTTGGTGTTGTTTAGGAGGAGTCTTCCTTGAGCTGGGACTGGAGTTATTACTCTGGCTGCTCTCTGGCAAAGCCAGCCCAGAGCAGGGGGCCAGAACATATTTAGGCTGTGCTTTTAGCTCACCAAAGGCAACAGCTGCTCTGAGGAAGATTCTGAATGCAAAGGTCTGAGCACCTAAACCATCAACCAGAACGGCTGATATCAATGCAAGAATACCACAACTCTCCACTGCTGGATCTTTAGCACAGACCAGGAGCCAGCAGTTTTGGCATTCTGAGATCTAATTCCTACATGCACTGATTTTAGCAGCATCCTGGCTTGCCAGACCTGTGGTTGCATCACTTTTGGAAAAGGCACTTTATCATAGTAGTAGAAGCAGACAAAGAGGTCTGAGACCTAAAGAAAAGCCAGATTGACAAAATCAGTTCACATTTCATTGTTATTTGAACTCTAGTAAATACAGCCCTAAGAACAAGGGAAATCTGGATGAAATCCAGTAGATTCTTTGGCCTGAATCAGTGCTGTACTAGAAGCTGAGACAGGGAGAAGAGGCTTTAAACAATGCTTGCATCCTGTCCATCTGCAGACTAACCCAACACAGCCATAGGTCCTGGACATGCTTAACCAGCTCAAAAACCTGTTTTGAAAGAGGCGTGAGAGCACTCTTATGACACTGCACAATCTGTCCATACACATCCTCCTGACTGCATTCTGACCCCCAGCATTTCTGTGCCACCCAGGCTCGGTGTGTTAGTGCCCCCACACAGAAAAGAAGCCTCTAAACACCCTGCCCCTCTGAGTGGCAATATCAAAATCTTCCTTAATGTCTTCTGCCAGGCAAACCTCCCTCCCCTCACTTCCCTGCAGTGTTTTCTCTCACCTCCAGCCCTCAGTTTCTCTTCCTTCATCAAACCTGATTTAAAACCTTCCTTCTAAAGTTAAAAATTCTGTTTGCAATATTTTGATTTAAATAGTTAAGACTAAGGTTTTAAGCATTTTTCTATGTACACTGACTAACTAAAACCAAGAATGCTTACATTTGCACTGGTTTATACCTTCAAAAATTCACATTCAAGCTTCTATCAGACAGGTCATCTGTCAAACCTTCACACGCCTCCCTTAACTGTGTCTTTAAGAACTTGAGATTTTTTTTTTCCCATGCAGCAGTGGTTGTTCAAAGATATTTATAAATTATAGGATTTTATTACAGCTGAATAATGCTTGAAACATTGAAAAACCAAAGGGATTAACATTATATTCCAACTACATTTTTACAGTCAAAATAAAGGCTTATAGGAAACATAACACTGAAATTGTAAAGAACAAATTATTCCTAAAATGACCAGAACAGCCATCTTTTTACATTCTTAAATAATAATGTATTGCAAAGAAACCAGCAAAGTCATATGATCACCAGAAATAACTTCAATAGATATCTAGCTCAATTTTTTTGGAAAAGCAGCACATACCTTTCCAATTAGAAACTCACAACCATTACCATGTATTTCCAGCATGTAAGACCACAGGGCAGCAGCCCTTCTCTTCCATTCCCTGTCACCAAGGCACACCAGTATTAACCAGCAGACTTCCTGGTTGCCTGAGCATAGCCAGTCAGCTGTGTCCCAACATGAGCCCATTTGAAAAATATTTGTCTTCAGTCTTGCCAGGGTTGCATATGGGCCATAACAGCATAGACAAGACCTGTTGCAAAAGGAAATACTTTTGGAAATGGCTTCTTCTTGCCTTCAGTGTCTCATGCACATCTTTGGGCATCATCTTGTAATATCCTGGAATACTGGAGAGTTTCCATTTACCAAAAGTCTTCTTTATGACATGACCTATTACAGGAAAGGAACGGAGGTCTCTAATATAACAAACGATACCTCTCAGCTTTAATCACAGCAGTGAGAAGAACACAAAATTTCAGTTTCTCTTTTACATACTCTCTCAGGGAATAGGCATCATGTGTTATTCAAGGTTTTAATTGCTAACCAGTTGACTGTTAAATCCTACCAGGACTGGCATATTTTTATCACTTTCAAAAGGATCATGAGATGGAAGTACTAATATTTTTTAGTAGTCCCAGAGTAATCTTGAAGCTTTGTTGCCTTCAAGCAAGTACTTCTTTGGAGATGCATTCATTTCTTTCTCAAAAGAATTAAGGTCAAACCATAATATGAATCTCTGTGCAGACTATTATTATTTTGGTCAGAGTGCCCATACCAAAAATATCAACCCACAGACAGGTAGAAATTCCATTTGAGGAAAGCTGGCTGTCTACTTCTGCAACAGTATGGGGACTGCAGGATGCTCAGAGCAAGCACCTCATGATGGACAAAAAGGCTGATTAGCCTGGCCTAAGCTAACATAAACATGAAGTGTCATAGGGAATACTGTCACCCCTGAAAACTTATTGCAGGGCTACAAAAAAGGGTAGGTTAGTGGTCCTGGAGAATACTATGCTGAGTCACAAGGGGAGGAGGACAAGAAAAGTGGGATGCATCAGCACCCTAATGACAACCACCCTTGCTGTGACCTACTGGCACAAGATCAGAGGATGATGGTCCTCTGAAGAAGAGAGATTTTTATTTCCAGTCTGACAGAGCCAGTCTGTTTTCTGATGTCCAAAGTGGGCAGTTTGATGTTTTGTAAGAAGCAGTTTCAGCATCACAAGGCACTTTCCCGGGCTTGTAGGTTCAAAGGAAAAATGTGACTGGCCAGGATCAAAAGCGTTACTCAGTCGTGGCTGATAAGCATGTGTTTTATGGCACCTGTCCTGGAAATAGGGTCTTTCACCTTTCAGAACACACTGTGGCTGAGGGACAACCTACAGCAGGGAGACCTGGGACAGGCCATCTTCCTGTTTACTATGGAAGTAAAGAACAATGACAATCTGGAGCTGCAGGTACCTACAAAATGTACTTTAGTTTGAACTTTGCATTCTTTCAATAGGCCAAGGAAGCCCTGACAGGTTAGTTCTATTAAGGCTACAAACCCTTAGAACAGGTTAGTTACCGCAATACAGTAACAGCAGTTTCACCTTTTTACTGATATTTCCTCCTTCCTTTCCTGTAACTTCTCATCTACAAGTCCCTCTTTCCCCCATTACATGGAATTATCTTTGGTAAAATGGTAAGTTAATTACATTTCAAAAAGTGCAGATTGTTGTACTCTTTTTTCAGCTAGTTAGAGCTGAAATTAGAGCTACATTAGATTCTAAATGCCTCTCACACTGTGCTTGACCTCCTCATTCCCAAGAAAATCCTTCCAGTTCTAGTGAAGGAGAGCCATTGTGCACAAAGCAGATGACTAGTACTGAGAATACTTGATTGTTTTCCAGCTTCTGCTTGTGCTTCTTGGGTGTTTTCCAGGAATTCATTTTACTTTGCTGTGCTCAGATCTCCACGTATGAAATGGAAATAATATTATCCAACAGCATGATATCGGAACGGGATACTGTCATTATTGCTAAACCAAAGGAAACACTCACCACTTGGTTCTGTGGTTTTAATGCCCTAAAAATAAACAATATATACCTCTTCCATCAGAAAATAAAACAAGTAAAAGCACTTCATTCACTACATCATTTTCCCACTTGGGAATAAGAACTACATTTAAAAACTCAGAGGAGTGAGAGATGTTATTTATCAAAATGTAAGAAACCCGCACAGAAATGGCTTGATTACACTTTAGCATGGCTAAAACTGGCTTAAACATGGCTTTAGCACTGTGAGCAATCATTACACAGACAAATGAAGTCCATAAGTAATCACTGTGCTTTGTTAGTGAATAGAGATTCAAGGAATCTGATTCCATGGGGCACTCTAGAGAAAGAAAGCATCAAGATAGCAGATAAGAAAAAATTATCATTTCCCAGTGACACAAACCAAAGTCATCAATGAAGACAATCATTGACAGAGGCAATTTTAAAAAAATTGTGCTTCCTGAAGAATTTCAGCCTCCTCAGTGACAGAAAAAAAAGCTGGATGCCATATACAGCTTTAAAGAACACATACACTGCTGCTTGCTGTCCTCTTGTCCCAGGACAGCTAAAAGGTTCATGCTAGGAGCAGCATTCACTAAATATTTAGCTTTTTTTAGAATGGACTGTCATTTCACTGCTGATCAAGAATTTCCTTTATATGGGATACATCTTCTGTCACTTTGGCTAATACTTCACATAGTCAGAGAAGAGCTATAAGTTCCACCTAGAATTAATGGAAAAAATAGCAGTATGAGGGGGAAAAAAAGTTTCCATGAGAGCCTAATGTGCAGCTTCCTGTAATAGACTGCTCTTTCACATCCAGCAGAAGGTAGTGCATCTCTTCAGCATTCACTGGGCTGCTAGACATGTAAAGATGAACCATGCAGAAGCATAAAACTAATCTCTGTATTCCTATAGACATACAGGAATGACACATTTCCTATAAACGATTGGACATAGACAATCCTTAACTGCCTGGGACAGCCAGACTGATCCCCCTGACTTTTCCTTTTCTGTGCGTGCAATCCACACACTCCAGGCCTTCTAGGGACTGGACTGCTGTGATTCCACGGGTCCCAGCATCTCCTGGCAGAGACATAACTCTGCAAAAATGGGCTGTGAAGATGGTTTGGCTCAGAATTGCTCATAGCCCGGTCCAGAGCTTACAAGCTCCCCCCACTCTACTAACAGGTTAGAGTGCACGCGGGATGCACACGGAAAACGGGATTACGCATTTAAAATAAAAAAGAGGGTGAAGCACGCAGGGCATCTGTCCAGGGCTGCGTTTGCCCGCCCTGCAGATCCAGGGAGCCCCTCGGCGCACTGTTTGCATTCCAAATCCACAAGTTTTTCCAGCACGGGAGGTCCCAGCGGGGCAGCCGCGGGCCAGCGCTGCCACCCAGCGCCGGGCGCCCGCCTGCGCTCAGCCCCGGACCGGACTCGTCTTTCCCGGGAGCAGAACTTCAGGTAAGGATATATAGAGAGCTATTTGCTCACAGACCTATATCTGTGAGGTATATCTATATATCTGTTGAGGTATATCTATATCACAGAACTATATGCATTCTATGAATATATCTACAGCAATATATATTTTAATTACACATACATATACACTCCCCTGTACGAGTAAATATTTATACTTGTTCCACACAAAAGCACCTTTACACACACAATGCATTTGTACTTTTTTGGTTGTAGATATCAGCACATTGGACAAACAATACAGCAATTAATGCATGAGGGTAGTGTTAGGTGTCATGAAGAAACACTGATAATTCAAAGAATTCTCATATCTATGACAAATTAAGGTTCTTACATGATAAAGATGGTGCTTTACGTCCCCATTTCATTTTCACAGCTGAATTCCATATCAACAAGGAACATCTTGCTCTGTAATTACATGCTCTCTTCCTCTTCCCTCCCTCCTCTGTTACTCTTCTCCTAAGATTTTGTGATTATTTTTATTCCCAACTTTCCATAAGATACAGATTGGCCTTTTATACACAGCAAGAAAGTAATAATTAAAACTTGACACTCCCTTTAACTAAGGGTTTGTGTTCTTGAGTCACATTTTCCTCCGTAAAACTCTTGTGAGAATTTTAAAGCACTCCTAAAACACTTCCCAAAAAGAATTTTAAGAGTTCTGCTGGGAACAGCAAAAGCACACTGGAAATGCCTGTTGCCTTCTGGGTCCATAGGCACTCTCCAGAAAAATCCCTCTAAGGATCATAACTGGATGTGACACTGCTGCCTTGAAGTGGGTATATGGGCACTGGTGTCACTTGTAGATTAACACCAGTTTAACGCTGTATTTCGTATTGACCCTAAGAATATTTACAGGAATTGCCATCTTGTTCAGGCCATGGAGGAAAGTGTTTTGCCTTCTGTCCTTCCTCAGGTCACCTCCATCCTACTGTGCAGAATCCTAAAGTGATGAGTAACTACAACCATTTTCCAAAGTTATGACCTAAAGTTAGGACTTACTTTCATTATTTTGAATATAATCATTTTATGTTCTCCCCAGACAAGATTAACCAGAAATTTTCCATGTCCTGGCTGGGCTCCAGTGCCTCTGACACAGAACTGCATCCCCACCAGCTCTGCAAGAGGACATAGTCTGCCAGGATCTTCCCCGAGCTTCCAGAAAGATCTCACAGCAGATCTTAAGGATGACTCAGCAGAGAATCCTTACCTCTCCTACATCCCCTCACAGAAAAGAAACTAATCCAGAGGCTTAAATTACAAAGACAAAATCCTCAGAAACCATGCAGTAATACAGCATCATGGAAAACCCAGACACGTGGAAAAAATGGAAGAGCTGGAAGAGAAGGAGCAGTGCAAGGAGTTAGCCAAGTCACAGTGTGAAAAAGATAAGCTGCTTCAGGAAGACAGTGTTCTCCATGAGCAGGCAGAGCAAACTGTACTTTCCCTCTGATTTAATTAGGACAAAGAACTTCATAGATCCCTCAGACTTGTTTCTTTAATTAGGAGATTAAATGGCAAAGTATATGGACAACTGCTTTGATATCCTATAGTAATTTGGAGGTTCCTACATCACAAACTGCATTAACAACATGGTGTGTGACACATTTTAAAATAAACTTATTTGGGTTAGACCACTTTTACTATTTATACACTTCCTAATGTACTTATTAATTTTGACTCTATTCTAGTATCTGGACCAGAACATCTGATTTTTAAAGTTTATCCAAATAAGTAAAAAAATGTCCCGGTTTATGTATTGCCCAAATACAGTGAAAGAATTTTATGAGGCAAGCTAAATATGCTGGTATACACTGTATCTTCACAAGGAACATGAGTCAACAGAAAAACTAGCTTTATTGCTTTATTTTTAAAGTAAAATAATCTCCTAGTATTTTCTTAGCTGCTTTGGAACATTGGGTTCTGTAACACAAAGCAAAAGCATTTTAAACTTTGAATGCTGCCTGTGTTACAGTAACAAACCAAAACCAACTTATCTAAAGCAGGATTTGGGATTTTGCTATTAAGGGGCTGGAGTCTAGTCACACTAGAAACATAATGGCCTGCCACAGTTCGGTAAGACAATACCCTAATCCCTTGGACTTTCTTCGGTTAATTTTAGAAATCACTCTGCCATTCATAATGCAGCACTTTATCTTCACATATCCATTTTCTGCTACAGCCAGCAGTATTTAATACTTTTTGACACTCCATCACTCTAGCAGCTGTTTTATTTTGGTTTTGATACTGCCTGTGGAAAATGAGACATTTTAAAGTAAAAAGAAAGAAAGAAGAAAAAAGAGAGGAAACAAGTGCTGAACAATGAGAAACTTTGCACTCATGTGAAGGCAGCTCCACCAGCATGGAAATAGATGGCCCAGCAGATGTGAAATCAAGGGAGGCTTTCCGATGCTTGCTGAATCATTTCGTCCTTTGTTATCGCTACAGGGCTTCCTGTCAGCAAGTCAATAGTGCATTCAGAACACAGCTAAAAGGCCAGATCCTATTCACTGAGGAGCCCCAATTAGCCATGTGATGTCAAGGGACCTTCTTGCATCTAACACAGTAACATTGTATCAAAATAATGGTTGTCTACTTCCAAAGTTGGAGGAGGGAAAGCAAACTGGAGCACACCCATGCACTGCTGTTGGGGCCTTTAACAGATTTTTACAGTATGCATGTCAAGATTTGTTCTGTTCTCTCATTTTTCTCGATCAGATAAGCATTATTCAGCAGGATTTTCTTGGTTTTATTTTGAAGGAACAGAACACAAGTTACATGCAAGCCCTTTAAGAGAATGAATACACAAGTTTTACTGAGAATAAGATGGACTGAATTTACAAGTGTAACAGCCACCCTGTCTTTGGGCTCATTGGACGAGGATCTCCAGATAACCAAGACTGAAAACCCATTTTGACCTGTTCTGTGTAAACTGCCTTAATAGACCCTCAGTAGCATAGGCAGAAAAAGAGATGGGGAGGTGCTCTGGCTTAAGGGTTACAGGAAAAACCAGGCAGGCATTACATAGAGTTTTCACTGACAGCTGGACTTTGGCAAAAAAACTCAGCTATTGAGGGCTAACTAACTCAAGCAGCCACCTCTGCCTCTTACCTGAGCAGAGGTTCCTACCCCAGGGAAGCCTGAAGACACCAGAGGTCTGACACCTGCACCCAACACTGTCCTGGGGGCAGCCTGATCCCCATAAGGGACAACTACACACCAGAGAAAAAGTGCAGATTTGTAACTAAGTGTTCAAGTCCTACTCTTGCAATGACTCTTTGTGACAGCTGTATCTCCATGAGAAAAAGAAACCAGCTCTCAAGATGCCAAACCTGTCTATAAAAAATCTGCAGTGAAAAGGGAATAACACTGGTTTTGCAGATTTCTATATACAAAGTCTACAAGGAGCGTGCCCATGTAATTCATTGTATAGTTGCAGCTCTGTTCCAAAAGGAGGTAACTGAAACAAGGCCTACCTAGCTTCTTTTTTTATTATTGAGATTACATTTGATAACTGAACTATAACTGTATTTTAACAGATATCAAGTTTTGCTTGAATTACGCTAGTTTCTCTAAACTTCTTCTATGTTGTAATGAACTAAATACCTCTATGGAAATATTAATAGCTTTTTACATCACACTTTCATTATTTTCATGGAGATCTCAAATAAAAAGGACAAAACAACTCAAGACTCCAGGAAGTATTATCTCACAGGTATAGAATTTAGTTAGGTTAAAAACATTAAAAATATTTTAAAATATTTAGTTAGGTTAAAAACAATGCCACCTTTGAAAATAGGTCAATAATTCCACGTGAAATGCCCTATTTTACATCAGGGATAATAGTTTTTCTCAGGTAATTTTTACTCCTCTTAACTTACAGGTTACTATAAAAGTCAGGGCTTAAAGTTTCATTATGTACAACTCCAGACAGTCCCATCTCAGCTTTTAGAGATGACAGAACGTGACAAGTACACAGAGCACATAGACAGTTTGAGCAATGCAAGCTACTAAAAAACCCTGAACCTTTCAATAAAAGCCTATTCTACTATATCAAGTCCCTACAGGAATCTAAATTGAAAGTACTAATCAGAATTTTTTTACTTTTCACACAAGCCACATACTGATTAAACTACACAAGAGATAGCTCACTAAATAGCACAAGGGTTTTTTCCTTTTTCTACCCTGAATACCAATTCTTTCACTAGACAATCCTAGCACTTCCCTTTCCTTGTTCTAACATGCTCAAATTTTCTAACATGTTCTAACATGCTCAAAATGCTCTTGTCTAACATGCTCAAATTTTGTAAGCCACTTCATTCATTTGTGTGAGGCTTTGAGACAAAGCATCTATCTTGATCAGTGATGAGCAAGATGCCTATGTAGCAGCACAGCATGAAAGACTACCAATAATACAGTCGCTGCAAGCATTACCATCTTTTCTTTCTGTACAAGACTTACAGATTAACATATTCTTCAATACAGCCACAGCATGCTTTCTTCTGTCCCTGAACTAATTACACCTTTCAAGCAGAAGTAGACAAGCTATATCTTTTATTAACAGGAGCATGCATATCAAAAACTCTGAGCTGCAAAACTTCAGAATCAGGATTTTGAAGGAAAGAGAAAAGATACAAACAAACAAGCAAACAAACTAACAAATCAGCCCACCCCCACACTACAACACACCCCTCTAACCTCCTTACCTGTGGTAATAAAAGCCTTCATTAATACCTCACCCTTTCAAATAATTACACCACCCCTTCTCAATAAGCTGCCCAAAGTAGGTTTCTGTCACCTGTATGTTATTGTCATCAAGCAGATTAAGGTAGCTATTTAAGGTGGGTTTTTTCACACTACTACTCAGGAGGCAAGCCAAGCAGAAAAACAAGGTGATTTATGTACTTAATCTACTGTTTTGTACCCTCTACAATAAGCACAATTAAGCTGTTAAATGTTCAGTATTTATTTTGATTGCAATGAAGAAGAAAAAAGTTCCTATTTTAATTATTGTAACATTCTTATCTAAATATGCTAATAGCTTAAAATGTTTAAACTTCAAAGAACTTTTAAAGCATTGATACTTCTATTATGAGCTCTTTTGCTGTTGCAGAATTTGTAATTGGCTGAACTAGTTTACCATCCAATATAAGTGCACAAACTCAATAAAATAAGGGGAACTGAAATGGAAAAGCAACTTAATAGCAACTTAATTTTTCTCTTTTCTCTCTTCCAGTGATTGCAACTCCATGGCAGGAAAAACTGAACCTTGTGTCAAGCTGGACTCCAAGAATAGTGGCTTAGGGTCTGCCACATTAAGGTCAAGAAGCATTTAATATGCAGTGTTATAAACTAGTACACCAAAAGATGCTTACTTGTGGCTCAGTAGTACTTTCTAAGGCTGGGATAAATAATCAGGATGGAATTCTTTTTCCCAAATTGTCTGCCCATGCTTATCAATCAAGGAAGTGTCTGACTGACATCACTGAAGTGGTTAAAGTACCTCAGGTGTTTCCAGAGAAGCAGTTGTTGTTAGCAACTCATGTGTCTGAGGCAAGAAGAGTACTGCATCTGCTCTGGGTGTCAAGGTAGTGAGTTAAGTAGATTTTTTTTTTCCTTGGTTCTCTTCTAAGAAGCAGCAGGACACAAGCATTTGTCTTCCATAGACACTGCTGTGCACATTAATTATGTAGAGTGAAAAAAAACCCAAGCACTTGTGGGAACTTAGGCAGTGTGAGCTCCTCTTTTGTTTCTTGTGCCTAAGGAAGCTCTGACTCACTTTCACCTACTCTACCTTCTACTGAGAAAGTATTTGTACTACTATGGCAGACTGGATGAAGAAAGATGTACCTGAAGATATATTCAAAAAGACAGGGAAAAACAGCCTTTATTAAAGCTTTCAAATACGAAAGTAGTTCTGGAAAAGCTTTTCTACATGTTTTTTTCTTTTTTGTGCAAACTTTATTTATGTTTATGCGGCTGTGTTACAATTTTTCTGGTGTCTACCTCTCTAGAGCCAGGGTACTACAGTTTCTCTGTTTGAATCAACCAGAGCGGCCTCCCTGGTTTATCACTTCATAGTAAATACTGCTGTGCTTTAGCACAGGGAAATGCTGTGTGCTGGGCTAAATCCCATTCCTTGTACAGTGGTCTAAATCTGCTAGCATTGGGCATTAATTTTCTTACCTATTCTAGGAGAGGCTTTTCAGGTAAGTGCTTAGCCTTTCTAGGGAGCTGCCCAATAAGAGAATAGGAAAGAGGCTAGATACCTAACAGAAACAGTGTGATCGTCCAGTAGTGTGTTCTTTGCATCTCAGGTGTAGCTTTTGTTGAAGGCTTTTGTTAAAACAATGCTTTTATTCTTAAAGTAGTATTTACTTCATACCTTAATTTTGCCAGGCATTTTGCTCAGGAGGAGGAACTCTTCATTATGTTTCTTAGATATGAACATATCTAAGATACGTGTAGTTTAATGAACAGATGATATCCAACTCTTCTTTTTTTTTCCCCCATGTAATTATCTTATATGCCTCTTCGGAAAAACTAATATAGTATTTCTCTTTTCCACAAAACCTAGCATTAACAGTATAGTTTAAAGGGAAGTTAGGACTTTTGCTAACCTGGAAATGTAAGGTGTTTCTTTATGGTTTTAAGAGTTGTGTTTTTGGAGAGGAAGAGTATTACTAGCAATGATGCCTAAAAAAACTATACACCACTCTTCCAAGATAATGGAATTTAGCCATGTTAATTACTGTAAAATGCATGCAAGCTATTTTTACTCCTTTACTTGGTGCAGTAAAGCTTCCATAGAAGTGGTCTCTGGACAGAAATGATGCAGAATTAGTGATCTAAATATCATTATTTTTTAGTGGGTTTGATTTGTTTGTATTTAACTACAGTCTAATTAGTGTTAACCTGCTTTCTGAAGTTGTTTTTCTTCTGTAGCATTTTCTTCTTTCCACTTTTCTCCAGGTTTTTCTCAAAGCTCATATGTTGTGTAGCTCTTAGAGAAAGAACAATATGTCTTAAGTCACAGCAGATGAAAACTCAATACTAATTTCTTGGTAGGTAACTCTGTGTAAAGGATGGCACTGGAAACTTACCAAAATTTTAAGGACTATGTCTAACTTGTGATAAAGAAACAGTGCACAATAGCATTTATTGTACCTTCCTTATTAGAGGAACAGTTGTTGCTTGTTTTAGTCTCACTAGCAACAGAAGCATGAAATTTAGCTTTGCCCTTGACTGAATCCTTGTGTTACAAGGCTAGCCAATCTTTTTTCAAATAGATTTGAAGAGAAATCCCAGGGAATTGTCAACATCAGTTACAGTCTTGCAGTCTGATCCTATAATTGGATGCTACTTTGTTCCTTTCTGTAAAACTTCAGAGGATTGCTCGGATCCCCCAAATGAGGCAGACAATTTGATGTTAGATTTGAGAATAATTACTGTACTAGCTTATTAGGACCAAATTTCTGTATTAAATGTTTTTTTATTTGTTGTGTTTCAGGTTTTTTTCAGAGAGAATTCTAGTATAAGAATAGCATGGTGAGTTAGGGATGTGTCATATATATTTTTCTCTTTCAAAAGTTGAGTCCACTATGAATGTGGGAATCAGTCTTATAGTAATTATCACTTACAGTTACTCAGTATGCTTAAAAGATCCAAATGCCATATATCACCTTTATACTAGTTAATGAACATGTAACTGTAAACTCAATTATTTTGGAAGGATTTTTGTATAGGGGCATAGGCTTGTTTCCTTTTTATTGTTGCCTGCCATAGCATTTGTTACTAAATATTCTTCTTTTATTTTGATTATTGTTGTCAGTATTCTGGCATCAAATACAACTTGTTGGGTATTGAACATAGAGAGAACTTGAGTTTTGCTCTTTTTTTGTACTTAGATCATCATTTGCCACACTTTGAAGATAACTCCCCAGGCAGAAATGACTAGTGCCAGGGTTCCCTTTATTAGAATTAGTGTTTTAATTACAGGATTGTCAGACCTATTAAGCAAATACTAAACTGCTAGGTTCCTATTTCATATCTACTTACACTTTGTATCACTTCTCCATAAATGACTAGGAGGAGATAGTGCAAGATATATCTAGAAAAGGTGGTTCACCACTTGCATTTATTTCAGCAGTGCTCTGTATGAACGTGGTGATTGATGGGCAAAAGCTGAGTTCACAAGTTATGGTCCTCAGTATGCAAAGCACACTGGGGGTGAGTACTTAAACTGAATAAAAATCAGCAAAAACTATAGCTGAAGTGCAAATCATATGCTAGGAATCTGGCTTTGGTTTTGATGTGGCATATATAATTAGCATAGCAGCATGCAAGTAAAGGAAATCTTTTATTAATATAGATTGTTAGCAGAAGAGTGGGCGTTTTTGTTTGTTTTTCAAAATCGCTTCCACCAGTGGGAAATGGTAGAGAGAGATAAAAAGATTGACTAATGAACCAGCCACCTCTTCTCAGGTGCGTTGTTAAGGCCATGCTGTTGGGGAGGATGCACCATTTTTGGGAGAGCCAGGAGTGGAGGACGGTCAGCACCTGTGGGCGACCAGGGGCTCCCCTGCTCCCAGATTTGTGCTCCGAAGTGCTTGGAGCAAGCGCCGCGGGAGCTGCTGGCTCCTGCCTGCGGCCAAACTGCCCTCAGTGGTGAAAAGGGGTTATGTGGGCAGGGGAGCAAGGAATGCCGAGGGCAGGGAAGGCCCGAGGGAAGGCGCTTCCCGCCCCGCCAGGTGGCGCCGTTGCGCTGCAGCGGGGCCGGGGTGTTCTCCCGCCGGGAAAGGCACCGGGAAATGCCGGGGCCCCGGGGCTTGGGCAGCCGGCTGGAAGCACCGGCCTGAACATAATAATGGGAGCGCCCGATGCGTGCCGCTGTTGGGGGCACAAAGAACTGAACTCGCAATGGGGGGCTGCCGGTCTGCCTCCACGGGGAGGCGGGACTGCCTTGTAGGCTTTTGGGGCAGCAAGGGGAGGAAAAAGCCTTCAGGAGTGTAAATGCAGAGCGAAAACACAACAACATCTTTCGCCACCATCTTTTCCCCTTTTAGAGCTGCCCGCAGCGTTACTCAGCTGTCGGTCTGCGGCTGGATGAACGAGGCCAGGGCTTGAGTTGAGGTATCTGCTCCTGATGGCTCACGACACTTTCATCAAGCTCCATAGAATTGTTTTTCCTTCATCAGGCTTTTGAACAAAAGTCTGTGTCATGCTTCTTTACCGTCCAGAGTTGAGAGGAGACTACAGGCTGTGTCCCCAAAAATTCAGGAGCCAGGAGCTAGTAGGGCATTTTCAGACATTTAACCTGTGAAGTGCGACTGCTGATGCAAGTTCTCCTTTGGGGATGCAGTTGTAAAGCATTCGGTGAACACTGCCAACGTGCCAGGAAAACTGCGGCTCAGGGAAAGCTTTCATCAGAAGCAACTTTCTCAGTATCTTCTATTTGAAGGACACAAAAATAACCCTTAGTATGTCTTTTTACGTGGATTTCAACACAGTTAAATGCAGTCAAGATTGCATTTGAAAACTTTTTTAAACTTGGGGAAAAGTTAATACATTAAGCTTTTTTAGTTTTGGTTGTTTTTTTTTTTTTTCTATTTGCATACTTCTTGCATTTGACTTATCTCTGTACCATCCTCACAGTGGCTTTATACTGGACATTCAAGAGATTGATATTTTTGCAGATTGCAGGTTAGTTTCTTGTCAATTTATTTATACCCAAATAGGTGCATATGATGCTCAATACTCAGTTTGGTCAAGGTTTTTTGGCCAGCTGGGCACATACCATGTTTTGGGTTGTGTAAGAGGTTTTAAATGATATCATCTTGTTCTGTGAATTTTACAAGGTAAGCATAAGACTGAGAAGTCTCAGCTGGCTCATAACAGCAGCTGAGCTCTGGTCTGGAGAGAGAGGAAGCTTTACTATTCACATTTTGTTCTGGGAGGGTTTTGGGGAGGTGTGGGCACTGTCATTAACATCACTTTGCTGTCGAACTAAAAAGTTCCACCAACACATCCAAAACTTGTCTCTCTGCTGTGCCCTACTGCGCTTCTGAATGCGTCACTTAGCATCTTTTGAGTTATTTGGAATTAATGGGAGCAATTCTTCGACCAATGCATTCACATCAAGAGCAGATCTGATGATAACCCAATGTCCTTGGATGTTCATGTTCTTGTAGTGGTACTATTACCTAGGCAAAATAGTCTTTCAATTGAGACACAGTATAGCAGTGTTACTTTCTGAAGGCTTGCCCTTAAAGACAGTGACCACTGTAAAGCACATCATACTGGATAGGATGATTTCTGCCAGACAAGACGATTCCCTCTGAGAATCAACAATTCAGATCTTACAGCCACAAAAGCTTAAGAAAGCTAATGAAAAGCTTTTGAATACTTCATCCCATAACTTCTCACCAATGTAAGATCTACTTGTTATTGCTTGGTAAATAAAAACTTAATATTTTATTACACTGAGAGTCTTATAAGTGCATATAGAGTTTCTTAATGTTTCTATCCTTGTAGCATTAATTTTTCACCTGTATATCATAGTTCTACATGGAATTTCAAGGCTATATAGGCCACATACCTCTCATTATCTTACATTTTGGCTATAAATGCCCTTAGGAAGTCAGAGTTAGAAGCCTGAAAGTTGAAGGTGGGGTGTACATAGGGATATCAAGGATGGCAATGCATACCTTGCTAGTAAAGGCATTTACCTAAAAAGGCTAGGTGGATTGTAAGTTGTCCTGTAGCAAAGCTAAAGCAAACAGAGGCATTTGGACTGTATTGAGAAGTCCATACCAGTGTTCCTACAGAGGCAACAATGAACATTTGCTCTCTATCTCTAGCAATTCCATTGGTTCAGGCACCAGCAACCACTGTGACCACGTGCTGTTCCAAACATTATTTAATATATTCTTGGGTTTAATGCTCACAAGCAGGTGGTTGTCAGGGTTAACCAGGCAGGTGATTTCTGTACAGTTCCTGATCAGGCAAGCACAGTCTTCAGGACACTGTAGCTTCAAAAGTGTTAATATTAAGTATACTCAGGTGCTGAGCATTTCCCTCCCTGGATGGAGTTTACAAATAATTTTTGTTAGTTACTGTCTTGTGCTAGTTATAGGCCAAGAAATAACAGAGTGTGTGTCTGTGGACTCCTGAATCTTTTGGATGGGTGAAGGATTAAGAGGTATTATTAACCACCAGACCTTAGTGGACAAAGGATTCTGCCCACACAGGGGGTGTCCGTATTTCTTCCTGCCAAGCTCCCTGTGTGCCATGCTGTCATCTGCTGCACTGCAGATTCAGCTTACTCTCTTCTGCCTATGCTTTCAAAAGGAGGAAATAAATGGTTGACCTTCATACCCTGCGATTTTACTGTTTTTTCATATCTTTTGTGCCATTTTATTTATTAAATGTTTATATTGTCTTTGCGAGCCTACACAGATAAGTCTCATTCTTAGAAGAGGGAGAAATGGATTTGCCATCATTCCTTTTACTCAGTTCTGATCAGTAAGTCTTGCAGGTGGTCTAACTAGTGGCTTATTTAAACTAGTGAATGTGTGCTCATGCCTAGCTTGAAGCATGCAGATAGTGTTGCCTAACAACATTCTAGAAGGACAATGTTTCCTCTTGTAGAATTTGAGCATTACACTCAAGAGATTACTTTTTAAAACTTGTTTACTCCTAACCATACACACTATAATTGAATAATTTTTTTCTAGGGTATCTGGAGAGAAATCTAATGGTTCATAGAAAAAGCTAACTGCCATGTCAGGAACATATACTATTACAAAATAGAGTTAATAGTGTAAATAGTAAATATTGTCATTACAGTATCTATTTTCGGTAAACATATTGAAATGGGAACACACAAGTATACAGAAAGCACAGCTACCTAAGTTTTTCTTGCAACAGTTGTCAGCAGCTAATGATTGTTTTCTTTTCTGGCAGGGTTTTTCTTATCACCCCGGGTAAGGTGGTGGCTATTTAAAATTCCTTAGACTTTTGTGCTGGCCCACACCTTGTGTGTGTATGTGCAATTATCTCTGTTCTTCTTCTTCCCATTTAACATTTCCAGGGCAAAGCTTTCATTGACTGAGCTGTTCTTTTCTAAGTCACAAGCATGTTTTTAGAAAGAAGACAGACTCTCTGTATAGTTTGTGCCACCCTGGACTTCTGGTGCCTCTCCTATTGTGATGTAAATTGCTAATGAGCCTCACTGTCCAACATCTACCAGAAGAAAGTGTAAGGAAATAATTTACTTTTCTAACTGGAGTTACTCTTTATTGAAATGCGAAGGATGATACAAGAATTCAATTTCTTTAGGCAAACAAAAAGTGTAAATGATATGACTGCAATGAGGTCATAACTTGACAGAAAAGAAGATCTGAAACTGGGAAAGTCATGCTTAGCAGCTGAATGTGATGAAAAAACTGTCAGTGTGGTAAGGAGGCATATTTCAGCTCTGTGTAACGTCTTCCTTGAAAGTCTTTTTTATCAGTGGTCGATTAGACAGGGAAAATGTTTAGGTTTAATCAGTATGAAATAAACCTTGGCTACTCCTTCATTTCTGGGCGTCTGCAGACTGAGGCTTTGGTAGCTATCACAGAACAGGTGCATGTGGCGAGTCTGGATCAACCACTGCAGAAAAATGTGTCCAGTTCCACATGTATCCGTGGCAAGGCCTGTGCCTAGGAGATCTGCCTGCTGATTTTGTCTTTATTGTCGTATCACATAGTCTTACTTTTGATAGAAAAAGTGATCTTAAGCATTGGCTAAAATTTTGATTTCAAGTCTTTGCAGATTTTTAAGATAATGAATGTGATGGTCTAAATCTAAATTGTTGAGCTCAAAGCAAAGTAAAAAAGCTGAACCAAAATTGCTCATTTCCCGATGTATCTACTAGAGACAGTAAAGAGACATTACAGAAATTATTCTTAGTGTATTGTGCTCAGTTTTGTTACGCTGAGTTAGCAAAAAGGGAGAAATAACTCTTCTTTTGCAGCCTTATTGTTGCAAGTTGGAAATTTGAGCTGTATGACAGGAGAGAAAAAGTAACAGCATGTGAAGGAACGATCCAAATTGCTGGTTAAGGTCTGCCCTCATTGCTGTTAGCCTGTATGTAAAAAGCCAGCTGGTAAACTTTTTTAAGTAAAATTGTTCTCAGTTGATCATCTCTAATGTTCTTACTTGAGGTTTTTGACCCTACATTTGCTTGTTCCTCTACAAACAGCAGTACTCCAAATAAGCAGTCTTCTGCTGTTTATTATCTCTGAAATTTATTAATGAATCACCCTTGAATTTTCCTTGAAAAACTTAAGATTAATTTAGAAAGTTTTAGTTTTTTAGTGCTGGGATTGAGTTCTTCAAGGCAATTTCAGTACATATATGTTTTTATAGATATGTCTATGGAAAAAATATGTAATTTTTTTCTTAATGTCAGCTTCCCTTAAAAATTAAGTGGATATGTTTGTAGTTGGAATTTACTATAGACCATTTCTTATGTTTCCTATGGTATTTGCAAGCTAAAATCATATGGGCTCTCTATCCTTGTAGTTCTGCTGTTACATTAATAGGATGCAAGCATGGTATAATTGCTGCTGCAAAACCATTGTCTGACCTTTATTTTAAAATAATTGTCTTGTTAGGAGCAGAACTAAATGCAACTTTGCAGCTGTAGGAAACGATGGTTGTTCTACCTTGTAATTGTACACTACAATCAATAAACAGGATGCCACAAAGTTCAAGCTTCAGGATTAGAACCCCAGACAGAATAAGAAACCATTAGTAAATGCTTTTTCACTAAGCTTATTAGAAATGCCACGGTTGGTGTGACTTGTACTGCCAACAGGCTTTAGCATCAGGTTATCCAAACCTCCTATAGGCAAGTCCAAGAAATGTTACTTGAAAGTAATTTCCAAGGCTTTGCTCTCCTTTCCTGATTAAAGCAGTTTGCTTTGAAATAAACAGAGATTTATAGAGTATGCCTCTGAGAGAAGTAGCTGGCCTGTAAATTAAAGCTCCAACTGCTTTTTTCAATAAAGTTGTTTTGAGGTTGTTTCTGTGGTGTTGTGCTCAGAGAGTCTAACCCCATGATGCTTGCATAAGTGCATGAGTCAGTCAAGCTTGACCAGAAGGAACTGCACAGTAAACTAACCTGGAGTTCCAAATTATTGGGCTATCATGAGTAGCATGTGGTTACAAATGATTCAGAAGTTCTCTTTCAACCTCTAAAATTTTTAAAACTTGAAAAGGAGCTCCTTATGTGAACACATGTCTGTAACAAACTTAGGGAAAGTTCAACAGAAAATTTATTTCCATACATTTTTTGTTACAGTTTAAACTTTTTAAATGGTTATAGAGGTTAAGGGGACTGAAAATGCAAATGAAAGAGAAAGATGAGGTAGAGCTAGTGAAGAAAGACAGAGGGGAGAAATGAGTTAAAGTTCAGTAAACAATGTAAGCTAATCCTTGAAAATGCACAGAGAAGTTAAGCAGAAATAGGCAGGGTACATGGAGAATGACTTGTAGCTGTGCATTCAAAAAAACTGTGGTGATAGTATGAGGAAAACTGAGTGACATCCTCTTACCTGAAGCTAAGTTATTAATAACAGATCTATTTTCCTCTGTTCTCTGTCAACTGGAACACCAGTTCTCCCTCCAGACACTTGCATGTAGTTTCCTCTGCTGAGAGAAAACAGGGAACTGCTTACTTGGATGACAGCTTTCTTAAGGGCATTTGCCAGTATGACACTTTGATCTATTGAGTCTCTATTTGAACTTGTCTGAAGTAGGAAAAAAGCAAGCATACCTATTTTACCTTCTCTTATGGGGAAAAAAAAAAGAACAGGAGACTAAAGATGTATTCAGTCCTGCTTTTCTCTCAGAATTGCAAACCCACGTGTTTGCATCCATACAGGCAGTGTGCCCCATCATTGTAAATCCCATGTATAATTCATTGACATGTTGGAAAGCAAGTGGGATTTCCTCTGCAGAACTAATGTTTCTGGTATGAGTTTGATCAGTTGTGCAGAGCCCTGGAACTGCAGAAAGCTTGTGCTGTGCAGGAAGCTGACACTTACTCTGCTGTGCAGCACAATGAGAAATCTCCTGGCTTTGGCATGTCAGGAGTGACACCAAGTCACTGAACTAGAGAGCCTTGTGGGGCAAGGTGGCCTTGCCCCAAAATAAGCTAGTGCTTCTGCACTAATACTGTTTCGATGTTACATCATTTGTATGTTTTCTTAATTAGACTGTGTAAATATAATCTGAGATGTTTTAGAGTATTCATTCTGTAACCTATTTCTCATTCTTGGCTGACAGCTGGCTCCTTTTGAGATCAGGGATGTAATGTGCTGTTCTTCTCCTTTCTACTGCTGGAATTAAAAAGGGCTGTTAAAAGGCTTTGCTACCTCAACATTTTAAGTGATAAAAATACTTGTTTAAATGTTTATTACAGACCTACAGAAAGCAGGCTGAAAATGTGTGTGTGTGGTGGGGAACCACTTAGTTTCAAATTCAGACTCTGCCTTTGAGGTCAAGGCTTTGTGCATGTATCTCTAAGTGTAAATCCTACCCCCTCGTTCTTTGGTTTCTCCTTTATTGGAATAACTTTTATGCTTCTGGAAAAAAAAATCCTGAAAAGCAAGTGGGTGGGAGTTTTTGATCACTTGGAAGCCAATTTCAAGACTTTTTTTACAAAGTTTCTGCAGTGTGGTATTCTATCAATTTTAATAGGGAAAACTAGGCTTGCTTCAATTTCACCTAAAAGGGAAGTTAGCAGATCCTGGAGGACTGTTTGTAACTGCAGTATTTCAGTAAGCTTTCCAGAGGAGTACAAGATAAATAGTTACAGCAGTTACTCTTGTAGTACAATGAGTACCCTGTAAAGCCTTCACAATAAGTTGAACAGAGTTGTCTCTTCATATTGTATTTACTCTTAATTCCCACAGGAAAAAACTCAAAAAACAACAACAAAAAAAACCACAGAAAAACAACCAAAACCCCAAACAAATTAAAAAATCCCCAAACAAAACCCAAAAGAGAAACAGAGGGCTTGTCCCTCCTGGTAAGCATAGTGTGCTTCTCCTGAATTATCTGTGAAGAGGGACTGCCAGAAGGTTGCACTGAACTCTGCAGTTCATAGAGTATCAGTGCCACTCAGATTAGAAGGGACCTGGGGAGCTTGTCTAGTCCAGTCTCTGGCTCAAAGCAGGGTCAGGCTGTGACCTGAGTAGCTTACTAAGGTCCTTATCTCATGGAACTTTATAAAGGGCTAGAGACTGCACAGCCTGTCTGGAAAACCTATTCCACTGCTTGGCCATCCTCACAACTAAAAGGTTTGTCCTGGGTTGTGTCAGAACCTCTCCGGCTTTCAGTGAAGACTACTACCTCTTGACCTCCTGCTGTGTAGGAGGTCTGCAAAGAACTTTATTCAGTTGTTTAAAAACAAATATCATTGAGCCTTATTCAGTCATTTTACTTTGCAGGCATTGGGTGTCCTTCCTACCCCATGGCCATCTGGTTTTTTTTTCAGTCTGAACAGATACAGTCCTCTCATCCTAACAGGGCATTTGCTCTTGTTTCCTGACCCTCTTGGTGGCCTGATACTGCAACAGGGATGGTTGATAGAGATGGGCTTTTTCCTTAAGTAAGCCTGTTGGGGCGTAAGACAGGAGGAACTTTGAATTCCTTTTATAAAAGGACTTAGTTATCTGTCTTACTTCTGTAAGAATGGAGCTGTAGGATTCCAGGTCTCCCTCCAATGTTGAGCTTATCTTAATTTATGTTATGTTGTTTGTTGAATAAAGCCCACTTCAGTTTGAAGTCCCTGACTCGGGCCTGAAGTGCGATTTTCACTGTGCATGAAAAGCCTTTGTGGCTCTGGTCTGAGCCCACCACTTTTGTCTAGTCCAGTCTCATCAAGGCACAGTCTATCCAGAGCCTGACCTAGAGCTGTGACTGGAAGTAGTGAAATGCAGTTCAGATGGGGGCTGTCATATCTCTACTGTGTCAGTGGAGCTGAAAGGACATAACCAAGCAGCGAAAAGCAGCAACTAAAGACAAACCTAAGTTTTCATCTTCAGTGCTTCTGAGATCTTTGAGGCCCTTCCTGGCAAAGGTGAGTCATGTGGTGGTTTTGTGTTTGAGGGAACAAAAATCTATGCCCTGGAAGTAAGTCCTCCTGTTTGACAGAGCTGCTCCTGCTGGGATTTCTCATCTAAGCAAGGTGTTTGTGCTTCAGGGAGAGGCAGGTGCTCTGCCGGTCTGGCATGGTGCTGGGGGCATGGGAAAGTGCACCCTGTCCTAAACTTAACCTGACAAGATGCCCTGGGTAGTCAAACAGAAATGCCTTAATGCCTGGTGATGGGTTTGGAGACTTCTTGGTGTGGAATTGTTGAGTTATAATATTCACCTAATAAGTGTACTGAGGCTTGTGACTGATTTGCATTACGATTGTCTGGGTTTTCTCCTTTCCTCTTGATAAATAGTACTGATCGCTTGTGGTCTTATCGAAGTATGCAATTTTTTGCCCTCCTACGCCTCGCTGATTCTTTTTCCCGTTGCCTTTTTTCAAGCCTGCATGCCGTTCCCAGTGTCGCCGGCGGGCCTAGCTGCGGGGAGAGGCAGGCTCGGCGGGCCGGGCGTGAGGAGGCGAACGGTCCGGGGATCCGGAAGCGGTGAAAACGGTGGCCCAAGAACTGCTGGATTTGCCCCGCGGTGACGAAACGCAGCGGCATTTAACACCTCGTTCCCGTAACCCTTTCCTTCCCGCCCCTCCAGGAGGAGGAGGAGGAAAGGGAGGAGAGCGGGCGGGGCGGACGCGGCGCCATCCCAGCAGCGCCCGTGCGGCGCGGCCAGGGCGGCGGTGCGGGCGCTGCCCGGCAGGGGGCGCTGTAGCCGCCTGCGCCGCTCCGGCGCTGCACTGCGAGGAGCCCCCGCGTGTCCGCCATATTGGCGCCCGCGCCGCAGCCGCCGCGCGTTGTTCCTCCATCTCCTGCGGGCGC